>OMLM01004138.1:3403-34417 GCA_900302695.1 Helostoma temminkii | reverse complement strand
GGGGGCGGTGAGGTGGGGGATGGGCTCTGTTTGAGCGGAGCCTTTGAGAGACGTTGACCCTGTAATTGACCTGTGTCTCCGCCTACAACGCAGAGGCGACAGGCAGAGCCGCTGCAGCTAATCACTTAGTAACCCTGACCTGTCAATCACACCGGTGCAGCATGGAGGAGTAGAGAAGGGAGGGGGGAGCGGCAGCAAATGAAAGAAAGAGGGAGACAGGGAGGAAGGGAATGGAAGGGAGTGAAGGAGTAATAACAGCATAGCGCAGATAGGGGTTATCATTTACTGGACCACCCGCCTCCATCCACCAACCCTCAGTCGACAAAGCCTTGGTTTTAAAAAAGTCAATAAAACTAACCATACCTCCAACACACACGCACACACAATCACAAATCTCCTGTAACGTTCATGCTGCTACAGAGAAAGAAAAGCTTTGTGAGAGTTCAGATAAGAGAGAGCAAGAGAAGAGGATGGAAAAGGCAGAGCGGAGTGGAGGGAGAGGGAGGGGGTGATGGGGTGAGAAGAGATAAGACAGCAGAGTGAGGCCAACATGCAAATAAAACAAGTGAGTGCAGGGTTTATGTACCATACAGGTGTGTGTGTGTGTGTGTTACCTGTTGATGAGGGGAAAGATGGACACCAGCAGGTAAACAGAGGGATACCACTTCAAAGACTTGATCTCCTCAGCCAACGAAACCTGGAGGAGAGAAAAGTGACCACTGACCCATGTAGATTAACTGAATGCACAGATTAACATACATGTCTATCTCCCAAACACACACACACAAAGAGTCAGCGTCTTAACTGGGTGATCAGTGCACTGAGGCAAACAACAAAGGCCAATTAAAACCTAATAAAATATTAACCTGCTGATAATATGCAATATCCACGCAGTTATGAGAAGAAACGGGGATGCCAATTAAACTGGAAGCCAATACTTTGCTGTAATGTGAATGGGATGAATTCAATATTTCGTGGACAAACAGAAAGGCAGGCAGGCGGGCAGGAAGACGGAGAGATGCGGCAGCAGCTAAAAGTCGAGGAGGGGGAGATTCTGGCGGTGGAGAGCTTTTACAAGCCGTTATCTAATTCCCAGGAGAGAAGGACTCTTGCGTCCGGAAGAGGCTGAGAAGCACGGCCTCTGGATCGATTTTCTGCGCTGTGCTCCACACACACTAACCCCCCTCCATGCAGTAGCCGAGCCAGCGCAAAGCCTCTCTTTCTTTCTCTCTTTTTCTCTCTCTCTCTGACTCACTCTCTCTCTCTCTCTCACTCAGACACACACAGAGCCAGGAGACAGGCCCACAAGCTCTGGTTTCAACCCCCACATGCTGGAAATTAATTACTCACCAGAAAGACCCTAAGGCGTGCAAGCTCTATTATCATGGGAAGCTCTGACATCACTGGCCATGTCAAGCTCTGCCTATTGTCATCTCAAGTGTGTCTTTTTTTATTACGTGCATATTGGAAAGACGATCTCATCGGGAGAGTGGTAAACAGAAAATCAGGGGCTTGAAGGTGCTGATATAAGCCCTTGTGTTTTGAGATAAAAACTTAAAATATAAAATGTAGGTACAGAGACAAGAATTTGAGGAATTTGAGTTTGTGAGAGACAGAATGTGGAATAGTGGAGGAGCAGGAGAAGGAGAAGCAGAGTGCGGTTAAAGTGCCTTGTGTTTTTAATCACAGTCCTCCCATGTCAGAGGTCCCTGCTCAGCTCGGGAAGCAGAGGGGAATGAGACCGTAATTATGTGTGGCGGGCGCAGCAGTCCCAATGTTAATGACGCATGCTAGATTACAGACGGTTATCAGGAGCAACCCATCCCCTCCACCACCCACTGCACTCGCCCTCGCTCGCACTCATAGCAGAGAAAATCTACTCTAAAAATAACAGCATCCGGTTTCCCAGATGTGCTTGAACATCAAATTCAAGGACTTTTCAAAAAGCTTTTTGGAGTAAAATTCAAGGACTAAAAAAATATAACAACTTTTAATAAAACTTCGGGGCTTAAATTGTTAGCAAATAGTTTTTTACGGTTTACATTTCTTTAGTGTTATTATTATCATGTCAATCTTCTTCAAAGTGCTTTGAACTGTACAAATGGTGATTTAAACTGTATACTGCATTTAATTGTTTATCAACTGCTTGTTTCCAACTTTCAACCCCAAGTTTTAAGCCAACATGGACGAGATGACATTAAAGTGCTCAGAATATACATATTAAACATGAACATCTACAACTCAATGTCAACTAAGCATCTGCTGAGGAAGATCATATGATTCAACCTAGTGCACTCGAACTGTTACAGAATGGATCGACTGATGAGATGGTTTTGACAATTAAAATATATATTTTTTTAAATGTAATATTTTCAAATATTACAATGACTGCCTAATACATTTATCTTGCTTCCACATACAGTAGATCCACATAAACCAGAACCACTGTCAAGTCTTACTGGTAATTATCTCGCAGCAGATGATCCCTACAAAAGAAGGTAAAAGTTACGTGTCCTGCTTAAGACAAACCCAACTGTCCTTCCAGCTTACTCGTACTAACTTCTTCAGGACACTGGTGACATGTGAAGCGAAAATCTGGTGGATAAACAAGGATACAGGTATGCACATAAAATGCTCAACTAGACACAAGGTTGAGAATTATAGGGCCACACAGACACACAAGTAGACACATCGTTTTGCGACTCAAGGCAAAGCTTGTGTGGATCAGTAAACAAACACCCTAGGAAGATAATGAACAAGAAGCTTGCTGTTTGCTCAGCCAGCTTTGTTGCTACCCGATGGGACTCAGCTGCTGTGTGTGCAGTTGTGTAAATGTGTGTGTGTGCGCAGCCTGAATAAGTGAACACCCTCTTCTGAATATCCTTTCAATGACTTGTGCTGCTGCTAGACCTTGTGGTGTTCATGTTTCTCATGCGTGGCCACAAACAAATCACTCAAGGCTCACACAGATGGGTCACAACCATGTGACTGACGACCCTGATAACTGCCAACACTAGTTATGTATGTACGTCATCGCTCCAGCCAGATATACACACAGACACACACTGATAGAGAGGACAGGGAATGGTGCCAGGCTGAGACTGAGTCAGAGAGACAGAAAAAGAGAGAGAAAAAGATCAAGAATGGAGGACGCAGGAAACTTCAAGTGTGAGCACAAAGCATGAGAAATGAGTGTCTGCATGCATGTGTGACAGTAACAGGGAACATGTGAGGCACAGAAGGAGGGAGATTTGACGAAGTGAATGGAAAACACCAGAGCCAGCGGTCTTCAGACACCCAGCAGGAATCACTTTTTCTAGTTTACACCTGCTGCTAAACACACACACACACACACACACCCACATGAACCAGTGCTCGTTGGCTTGGCAAGCACAATCAGGGAGGCTGTTGTTGTTTTAAAGCATCACAGCGCGTGCATAAACTCTCATAAATATTCATGTCCATGAACCTGGCTTGCTGCTTTATTCATGCTGGGTATGAGTACAAGAGTGAGAGAGAGAGAGGGAATGAGTGAGTAAGTGACTGAGCGAGAAAAAGACAGAAAGAAGGTGGAAAAAAGAAAGGGAGAGTGCAACGTGGAAGGCAGAGAGAAAAACACATGGAAATGCGGAGAGCGGCTGGGAAAGAGAAGTACGAGGAAACGGAGAGTGTGATAAAAATCACTGCTGACTTATTTACACTCTGCGCTACACACAGCAATTAGCCCACATGAGCAGGGTGTGTATGTTGCTGCCACACTTTCACGCACACCCACATCACTGGTAAGGGTTATGCCAGTTCAGTCTGCAGTAATTACATCTGCCACTTAGGGGCAGCATCTACATAACCTTTACCTTCACCTGCCCTCCACACCTCACCCTGCAGGGTGGAGGTGCAACAACACAAGAGAAGAGATGGGGGAGGGGAGTAGTGACTGAGGACCTGCTGCTGACTTTTCAAAAGTGCTGCAACACTTTTGAAAAGCATCTAGACCGGTTAAGTGGAATTCAAGATTTACATCTGAATGATTTGGTGTCTCCATAGCGATGCTTGATGTGGGGAGCTAAGGGTTCAGTGTCTTGCTGGAGGACCCTTCAATGTCTGTAGCCAGGAGCCAAGTTGAAATGACATAGCGAGAAGTTTTCAGCTCGAGAAAAGAAACACAGAACCAGCATTTTACAAAAACTCTATTAAAGGGTACTCCAGCAAGTTAGTACAGTACTTCTAGAAAGTTAATGGACTCAGAGGAGACACATCCCAAAAAGAAACACTTAAACTGACTGAGACATCCTGACTCTTATTCTCAAGTGTGGATCAAGCTTTAATATTTCTGGATCCTAACACTAAATTTGGTGAAGCACCTGTTAATAATGCAAACTTTAATCTGTAGTGTCATTTGTTTTCTCCAAGCTCACGAAAATGCCAAACCCTGATGACATCATTATTTTCTCAGACATTGGAAAGCTAACATAGTGACAGAAGATATTATACAACTGCTCTGACATAAATTACCTTTACCAGGATCAATACTCTCTCTCCCTCTCCAGCTTTACTCTCTAGAGTAAAGTATTCTTTATTCAGGTACTACACCATGATTTAATTTTTCACGTGAACAACCAAGTGCAACACTTTCCCATTTTTGTTATTCTCCATTCCCCTGTTTCCCTATTCCTCATGTTCCATTTCTTAACGTGTGTAGGGATGAATATAATACATTTACATGTAAAATTACAATTACATTTTTAGATTCCCTGCTAATTCAGTGAGGTCAGATCAGAGTCACTACAACTTCCAGATTTAAACGCATGTATATGTGCGCAGCCACATTTATACACATACACAAGCGCGCACACACAGGAGGAGAGTCAAGAGGTCAAATTGCTCCCTGCTGTGTTTGACACCTACCCAGTATGACCGCAAGGGCTAATCCTGCACACACTCTAATCCTCACGCTCCATGTCTATGTGTGTATGTGTGCTGAGAAATATGATGGTCAGACAGGCCATTACCTTTCGTCTCTCTCTCTCTGGGTTGAAGGTTCCCAACCATGACTGCATCTGCTCAGGAAATACACAAAATAAGAAGAAAAGGTCAAGGCAAAAAACAGTACAGTACAGTGATAAGATCATTTCAAGACAGGAGTAGGTATAGTAGAGGTTGGTGCCTGTAATGGCAAGCACGTTGGTTATCACACAAAATTCCTCTACCTTCTCACTACTTGCTGCAAAACTGGCTAATTCACAGCAGAGTGCAGAGCATAAAGGCAGAGGAGAGCACTTAAACAGCTTCAGGCATCTCACAAAAAAAGAGGGAACTGATCAGCTTCAGCGCACACAATATGTCATGAGGAAGAAGGAGATAAGGCAGTGGGTGTAAAGAAAAGGGAGAAAAAAGTGTTAAAGAAAAAGCAAAAAGTGGAGCAAACATGGCAGATCTGAGATCTCCAGAGGGAACGTGGGAATACTTCTCGCTCTTCCTCTGTCTCCACTCTCGAGGGAATGCAGGGAAAATGTCAACAGACAGACACAGCCATGCACGCACACGCACAAGACTGGGATTTATAAGACTAGGATTTATAATAGTGGGATAGGGATGGGGGGCCATAGGAAGCCGGAAGGTTTATGTAACCCAAGACATCACAGACAAATCTCTGGAGGCCCTGTGTGAGATTCATGCGCACACACAGAGGGAGCATGAACGACGTGCACTAACAGTTCTTCTGTTCTGCTATTTATTAACTCAGTGTTGCCATGGTTTCTGTGTGCTGAAGTGATTGTCATTGTAAATCTATGTGTGGCCCTGGTCTGTTTGTGCAATGCAAGGAAAAAAATGGTTGTATGTATAACCCTCTGCTGTCCACCCAAGCACCACCATCCATTGAAATCAACAAACAATGACAATAAGTGGCTATATCATTAGACTTCCTCCTCGTGCGCTCGTTGTTGCAATCTCACTTAAGCCACGCCAAAGAAAGGTGAGCACCTCAGTCGGTTAAGTGCTGAGGCGTGAGGCTTAGCAGGGAAGGTGTGGGCATGTACAACCACATCAGTAAAACAAACACACACCACACTCTCAGACCTGCCTGTCCGTCCTGAAAATGACTCATTAGCTTTCAAATCCCTCTAGTTAGTACAAGCTCACACAGTCACTCAGCATGTGTTCCATGTTTTTCTAAACAATCCAGGTGTAAATAACATGAACTTGGCAAACTAATGCACTACGGAGTCATTTTCAGCCACAGGTCCACACCCATCCCCCACCCCACACTCCAAAGTGGAGAAACTTCTCTGTCCAGCTAACATCCCGCCTCTCAGTGTCTTCTTCTTCATCCCTTTCTCCGTTGAGTTGCCACCTACCCTGTTTTCAAAGCTTTTGAAATTCTTTCAAGTGAGACAGCCTGCAGCTGAAAAGAGATAAGGCTTGAGCTCTTCATAAATATGACAGAGAAAGCAAAACGGCAGAGTGAAGGGGGAGCAGCAGAGAGACATGGCAGGAAAAGGAAAAGAGAGTGTATGGGAGGAGAGAAACAGACAGAAAAATAGATTAATGTGGAAAGGAGACGAGGAGGAGACGGAAAATGAGAAAGGTGGAAAACAGATACAGTGAGACGAGACAGAGGGAGAGAGCTGGATACTGTGAGCTGAATGAGTTATGAGATGCAGGTTGAGAACTAGCTACATTCATTCATTCTCTTTATCACATTCATGATAAAGAGCTGTGTAGTCTCCTCCCCTTCTTTTCAGCTACCTGCTGTCTGTCTCTGATGTTGTCTGTCTTCCATGCGGCTATCTGCAAAAATCTGTCTCACCGTGCCACGACTCACTGACGACGACCAAACAAAGAATGCCAACATTCACGACGGCACAGCATTACGAGTCTGGTCTGGATTCAGCCTGATTCCTTACCCTCTAATGAATCATCCCAGAAACCCATACACATATTGCTGTAGTGACACATCAGTCTGTGTTCTTACAGTGGCAGTACAGTCAGAGTGTGTGGTGTCGTCAGATCAAGGGAATCACAACTATGTGAAATGTGTGGAATGCTGCCTCTGGGCTTCGACTGCACCCTGACAACAGAATATCGCACACAACTAACATCCACGACAGAGAAGAGGTCAAGTAAATGGTACATCAGTCAACCTATCGATTACATACGCAAACTGCTAAGTAGATACTGCTACACATGCTCATCACACAAGCAGGACACAAAGAAGATGTCTTCAATTTATTTGCCAATTTAACAAAACAAGAAGCCACACTAATCAATTTCTAATCACAAAAACTGAGAAGCTGCAAACTCACTAGGTGGACCTACTTGCTTAATAAATTAGCAAAAGCAGTGCTAGCTACAAGTTAGAATTCTAAGTAGAGTTTCTTACTTTGGTGCCTTCCAGTAATGTGAAAAAAAGCACCAGAACACATAAAGATATGCATACCATCTACACATTATGTGATCTGATTTTCTAGCTTCAAATAATTGTATAAAATGGTATCAAAAAAAATGTTTTATGAACAACCGAATATTTGATTCACACCGGATGAGGTGCCTCTCAGTAATCAGCAATGAAAGTCAAAGAGTATCCACATACACAAACATGTACATTATGCAAACTGTTATTTTATCTGAATTATTAGTAGCTTTGAAGAATACATTTAGGATGTTTAGGAAGCACAGAGTCACAGATGATTGTGGACTGTGGTGACCCTTCCCCAGACACCAGGTATGTGTACAGGAATCATAGGCAGGCACATTCTTTGAATGTGTAGATTGTTTGTGACTCCAACTGTGTGATAACCAGTTAGTACAGGATTTGTTAATTGTGAAAAACAGCTGGCGACTAAGGGGATGGAGACAATTATTACTTGCATTAAAAAACGAGCATGTACATGGTAATTCTCCAACCTCTCCATGACTGACACCAGTGAATCATGCAAAACTTATTTTTTAAAAATTTTAATTTAAATATGACCACCGCCACCATGTTTGCACCTGTTGTTATTCTTACAGTCTGTCTTAGCATATCACTCACAAAACACCAACCAATGAATTTTCAAGTTTTCAATTTAATTCTATCATGTATAGAATTTTAATTTACAAATGTAGTTTTTCTTAGTAATATGAAAAATACCCCTAAACACATAAACATGTTTCACGTTATGTGATATCAATCATGAGTGGCTGTAAAAATTAATTCAGGCTTCTTGCAACCTGAATGTTACTTATACAGTTTTGAGCTTCAGTCCTACTGCACTAACTGTTGTACTGCACGGTTAATTGCATATATCTGTGTTTACTAAAACACAAACAAATAACAGGTTTTAAACAACCCTCCAAGTTAGCTAATGATATCTGAACATATCACAGTGATTCAACTTGTGGCTGGTTTGTTTACAATCTGTCTGATAAAACTATTATGTTTTGGTCCCACATCACCAAAGCCCCAAATCTATGGGGAAAGTTATCATGACTGATAAAATTGATGTCTAAAGAGCATGAATACAAGACTATTTCTAAAAAAATTTCTTTTTAAAATAAAGTTGTTGTTTTTTTAATATATTATTGATTATCAGACAATTCATACATGTAATATTTGGCTGTTGCATTTGTTAGGATCCCCAGTGGCCATTGGCATTTGCTTATATGTAAATCACTGACAATATGACCCATTTCTATCTCTATAATAATATATCACACCTATAAAATCATAAAAGATAAAAAGATAAAGATAAAAGATAAAAACACATACCGACACAGCAGCTTTGTCTTTCACTAATGTAAATTGTCTAAAAGGTCACAGTGGATTTGCATTTAGCTAAATTGCCAGTGTGTTGTACTTGCTGCTGTTGACTAGATGCATGTTGCACACTCACCCTCTTATTGGCCACGCAAATGATCCTGGCATAGCAGCAGATCATCAGGAAGATGAGGCTGAACAGAGGAAAGTACCATCTGCAAAGTATAGACACAAGGTGGTAGTCAGAAATCTTTAAATGGGAAATGTTTTAAAATATATTTTAGGTTTTGTATGTGATGGTTGGAGTTTTAATATTTTTATTGTGTGAAAAGTGCATACATTATTTAATCTGAAATAGCCATATTATGCTTTAGGGTTTATGTTTTATTCTAGGACCCTATTGATACAAAATTATATCATTTTCAAGCCTTGGAAGCAATCAGGGAGGCAAGCAGCATTTTGAAAACACAAAAGCTAACTGGCCAGACTGAAACCTGGGTGTTTCACTAGTCAGCATGCAAACATATCTTCACCTCAAGCTTTAGGCCTCTAACTAAGTATAACCCAACATCACAAAAGTATATACATACATGACATAAGGACAAAAAAAGCATAACATGACCACTTTGATTTCTAATCCACAAGTACATTTTCCTATAAACTTCTGTAGTTTAAACCCTTTAGAACCCAGCAGTGTCCAATGTTTTGACATTTGAGCCATCTAAACAAATCAGGTCAGAGAAACTGACTAAAATAAAATTTGCTGTGCAGAATTGTAATCTGAGAAGGTTACAGTTAAATATGACTTACTGTAGACCTGGACAAAAGCATCTTCTGATCTGATGTTTCACTCATTGTTATGTCTTTTGATTCTGGTTAGGTATTTTATCTCTTTTGTCTGTTGTTTAAATACAATTAATCTACTTTGGAAGAATCAGATTAAACTAAACTTAAACTAAGCGTATTTAATACTTTAATACTGAAACTAGCTGATGTGTAAAGAACGCACAGTATGTACATAAACAGCACATCACGGAATAGCTTAACTCAGCACCTCTGGACCTTACTGCACATAGTTTCAGAGAAAAGAGAAGAAAGGCAGATCAAGAACTAAAGATAATGCCAGCAAGTCACAACGCCGGAAATGCATTGCATTCCAGTGGGATGAAAGCTTGACAATCACTACACAGACACGGGGGAAAATAATGTGTCAGGTATTTCTGAGAGTATGAAAGAGAGCAAGACGAACGAGAGAAATAAAGGTGATGGCTTTGTTGGAGTGGCAGCCTTGTTGTGTTACGTAACCTCTTGGGAGGTGATGTAAGCTCCGAGGAGTTTCAGCCTCTCCCTGTAATCACAAAACAGACCTTTGTCTCACTTTGATGGACAGTTTCCTGTCCACCACTTGTCTGTTCAGCCTCAGTAACTCTGAGCATTTGAGACCTTGCTGTGCGACACCCAAGTCCTCCTGAGCACCTGGCACCAAACACACCTACGTGATGAGAATACTGGGCTGTGCTGAGGAAGAACATCAGCAGTAATAATAGGCCTACTCATGATTCAGGAAGGAAAAAAAGTTCAAATGACATTTAAAATGAAGTGAATCTTTCTCTGACCCATAAACACAAGGGCACGCGCAGCTTCAGAGGAAAATGGAATGGGAATTCATGTCCAACACTGTGCCTAAAAAGTCCTTGGCATGTGTGCTAAAAACTGCATCTTTTAGCAGCATCTCAGAAGGCAAATTTTAGGTCCTTGGCCTAATTTAACTTTGTCCACACTTATCTTCTTAGCCTGCGGGATGAAAGAAAATCATTGAGTATTATCAAATTTAACTTCTTATTGGCAGGGGAATCTGGGGTGGCAGGCAATGGTTGCACGTCAGGAAGCAGGGAAAGGGAAAGGCTGCTTTAGACATCATGCTTTTTCTTTTTGTAGGGAAGGTCAATATACAAAGAATGTACTCTTTGAACATGCAAGTGCATGTGTATGTGCGCATCCACGCAGGTTCAATAATGACATGGGACAATGATGAAAGTGTTTCAGGGGAGACCTGTGTGAGCGTCACCTCAGTGTGATTTAATAACCTGCTCTCTGGAATAAACAGCGTCCAATTACGCCAGCGCACGTCCCATTAATGATGGAGAGACAGGGTGGAGGGTGGCCAGTTTGGCGGAGAGGAGAAAGGAGGGGGTGGCCTTTTTAACAATAGTGTGGGGGGATGCGAGGAGAAGAGAATGATGGGCGGCAGCTACAAAGTGCTCTAATTAGCATGATAATGATCTGCCATTAGAGTCCGCTGTGCTCTACAGCTGAGCACTACCCGGAGAGAGAGCGAGAGCAAATGGGAGATGCAAGGGAAAGAATGAGAGAGAGAAACAGAGAGAAGGATAGAGATTGAAATAGAGCCAGAAAGAGAAGAAGGTACCGAATAGGCAGAAGATGATAAAAGTGAAGACAAGAATAGAGGTGAGGATGGAAAGGTCGATTGATGACAGCAGATTGTGGGTCAAGACAAGAAAGAGCAGAAATAAAAGAGAAGAACAGATGATTAAAAGACAGGGAGAGGGATAAGGTCATAGTGAGAATGAAGGAAACAGCAGAAAGAAGCCGCAGCCCCTAGATGGAGTACAGAGTGATGGATAGAAAGACAGACTGATAAATACAGAGGGGGCTTCGAGAGTTGAGAGCAACGGTACAGTGAGAAAGGGTGAAACGCTCGAAACTGGCAGAAAGAAAGATCATCACACATGCTCACAGCTTCAATCTTTCGGCCTCGGCTTGGCCTTCCCTCTGGTACTGCTCTGAAGTGAAGAATGAGGCTTGGATAAAAGAAGCCTTAATTGAAGTGCTCGGTGGGAGATGAGAGTGCAGTAGGGACCCGTCCATGCGGGTTAGTACTCAAGTGCAGCTTCAACCCACAAGATCCTGCTGCTACTTGTTCAACCACATACAACGGGACAGGAGAACTTAGCAGACACTAGGTCTGGACACATAGACCAGAAAGAGCAGGTTGCGTAGGGTGTGTCCAAAAGATAGTTAAAGTATAACAAAATCAAGACAGTCTACAACTGTGCTACTAGGTTTCTGAGGCCGTACCTTTGAGCTACATGCTAATATCAACATGCTAATATGCTGTGAGATATTTTACTACAGAATGTTATGTGAACAGATGTGAACTTCCTTCACTAGAGGAAAACTAAGGGGGAACAGGAACATGAACAGAAACATGGAACATGAACGTCTGCGCAAAACTGAATAGAAATCCCATATTTGGAATTTGATATATTTCAATCTGGACCAAAGTGGTGGAGAAACAGTTCCACTGCTGCACAGTCCTGGCAATTTTAAGCTTTCACCCGTGAACATCATTTTCTATGTTTTTCAGTGCTGTTTTTCCAGCACCCATGATGCAAACTCATGGAGAGAGGTGACTCAGCTAAGCTCAAATGCTTCCAAATGCTGACTCAACCCCTGAAATTTTGATCCTCCATCATGCAGCCCTGTCCTCTGCTTTTCGTTCTCCTTCCTCTTTCACACCTTCATCCCCCTCTGAGCCTCCCCTTCCTCCTCTGTCCTGTCTGCTCTGATGAAGACACATTACAGCGCGTGGGCAGAGATGAGGGCAATCTATTTCTCTGACTCTCCTCTCTGCACCACTGTCCCTCTTTTCCCTGTCTCCCTAACTGTGCCCCATATGTCTCTTTTCCCACCTTTTCCACTACTCACCATTAATACTACAACCTCTGCTCCCCTGTGCCTTCCCCAGCAAGCTGTCAGCAGGATGTGTGTTGAGTATGTGATTTTTTTCCTTGATGGGTGCTGCCTTGGCCTCTAATCTCTCGTCTGGTTTGATGTAATTAGAGCTAATGAAGATTCCCTGATCCTTTGAGTAGCTCGTTCCCCTGGGCCATGACAGTGTGGAAAACTAGAAAGAGCCAGGGAGCAGAGCAGCACTGATAAAAGAGACACAGGCTCGTTTAGCACAGCTGATGGCTATGTGTTGTTCTGCATGTGTGTGTGTAAAGTCCTTGTCTGCGTGAGTCTGTCTGAGTGTGTGTGTGCTTATTTGTTTAAAAAGATTGATTCCCTGCTGATGCTGCAAGCAGAAACACGATTACCTTGGTACATAGCAGAGTGTTGCTGTGTGTGTGCGTGCATGTGCGATTAAGTGTCTCCATGAGAGGACTGGCTGAGCCCTTGCAGACTAGGGGCCAGTTGCAGAAAACAGTAGACAGGCATAATCCTTCATAGCCGTCCTAAACACTTAAATACACAATGTAGGAACTCTCCTAAATCTGACAAGACAGAGGCAGATACATTTACACACACGCATCTTGGCCTCACACCAAGAAGAAAAAAACCCTGTAGGCTCCCATGACATGCAACCCTTCACATTTCCCCGTAGAGACGGCCTTCTTCCCTTTTCCTCCTCCCCAACTCCCCCAGTAGGGGAAGCTTTGATGGTGGCGCTGAAAGGGCCTACTTACATCCCAAATCTCCAGGCTACGTGATCGTCTGTGATCCAGCTGGGGAAAGAAAAAGAGAGCGATGAGGGGGTTACAAAGGAAAGGGAGAGCGTGAGCGGAAGAGAGACTTGTGTGACTGAGGAGAGGAAAAGCTGTGCAGCTGTAGCTATTAATAAGCCGCGAGTGGAAAGAGAGAGTCGAGCCCAGAGATTAAGGCTCTGTCCCAATTCTCATTCCACCGCCTCTTCTCTTTGGCCTCTTCCCCTCTTACTCACCCCCTTAACTACCCTGCAAACAAATAATCCATTTTCTATTCACCACAAGAACTTAGGACTGTGAGGGGGCATTTTACTTGAATCAAAGATGTGTTGATAATTACCTGTTTTTATCACATTAAACCTTATGATGGAAAGAGGCTGTCTAGAGTTGGAATGAGGCCAGTGCTGTGGCCCTCAATGATAGGAAAGGTATTTAACAGAAAATACGCTACGTTACTGGTTAACAAAAAAAGATGCTAAGTACTGTTGTACTCACCACCAAGCTCCGGCAGGGCCATAGTAACCCTTTAGCAGCGGTAAAGAGGCCATAACCAGAGGAACCCCCCACGCCAACAGATGGTACAACCTGACATAAGGCAGACATTTATTTCATTATGAGCACAGAGAGCTGGGAGCTTTGCCCCTGAGAAAAAAACTCTATTACTAAATCAATTCTTTTCTTCTTCAGTTCATCCTTGCCTTGGCACTCACACTGGGGTCATTTTTCAGGTGCAGACAAATGCCTATACAGCCAGACTGCCAATTACTCATGGTAATATAAAACCATAATTACCATCACTGCTGTAGAAAAGATGATTTGCAGAGTAGGCGTCTACATCAAAACCACAAACAGGATGCAGAACTTCGCTCAGCTGGTGCTAGTGACTAACAAATTTTAGGACAGGGCTAGATAAACTGTGTCAGTAAAATGTATGAATTTTATATTTTAAAACAGCCTACTTCCATAGGCTCATAGTGGCCATCTCTTGTGATCATCTGAGAAGCCTAAAAAAGCTGAGGCACTAAATATGACTGTTTGTGTGTGTATGTGTCTGACAGATGAGGTGTGTGCTGCAGTGTCTTGTGTATCGGTGTGGTCGTCAATACTTTATAGAGCGTACAACGTTGCCTAGTCAATAGAGTGGAAGTCCTGCCCTGACCTGCTCCAAGTGCGGTCAATCGAGCAGTAGCGACACAGCTGACACACACTCAATCCCTCTTGAATTGCACACCACACATACACACACTTTCTCACTCTATTCCACTGGGGCACATTATATTTCCCCATTCTACACCTATCTGATGGACAGCAGTGTGAGTGTGTGGGAGGCGGTGGAGAGAAAGCGATGGCTAGTGGTTTAAATAGAACAGTGGGTGGGAAAGAGACGTATGAAATGTATAGATCCACAGAGAGAGAGAGTGTTTGAACACGAGAGGAAAGGAAAGGGTAGAAGGGCTTGAGAAGAGAAAGAAGCAGGCTGAATGAGTAAAGGAGCAAAAGAGAAGGAAGGAAGAAAGGGAGAGAATCTCTGTGGTGGTGGGAGGGTAAAAATGGCAAAATCAGTGCTGCCTGCCCGATTGGTATGGGGGGGGCTTGTCAGGAAATCAATGTCGAGAGTTTGCAGACCCACACACACACACACACACACACGTCACGACAAATACACCACACACTCACACCACTTTCAGAGGGAGATGACGAAGTCCGGAGCTGCGCGCAACATGGGCTTAATGAGGCACAGCAGGACTGCTCTGCACTCTGCATTTCACACACCTGCACACACACGTGCAGACACACACACGCGCGCTCATACAGAAATCTCTCACTCTTGAGGTTCAATCTCATTTCTCATCGCCTCGCACCTTCCTCCCCCCACTCTCCGTCTCCAACTTTACCACTATCTCTCTCTGCCCTCAGCGCACACCAGATTCAATCTGCCTGAATCCATCCCTCAAACACACAAACATACATGTGCGCACACACGCACACTCTCTTGCATCCACTTCAATCACTCTTAGATCATCCAGCCTCCGTTCTCCATCTCCCCTGGCGATTTGTTCATTCATAAACCATTACACTGTGCTCTCAATGTGTGTGTATGTGTGTGTGTGCGCAATGAAGAGATTGTGTGGGGGGTTGGGTTTGGGGCCTGAGGGGTAATTGTGCATGCATGCAGAGCCACCTACCCGTGCCTAAATACATGCAACTTATCTTTGAACAGTCAATACACGACATGTCTTTGCACTAAACCATTAAACCATGTGTTTTTTTTTTCTCCCCTTCTCATCATGTGTGACCAGCCACAAAAACACAGACATGTCCTCCTCCCACGCGTTCCGGTCCTAGGCAGTGTTCAGACAGACTTGAAAAAGTGCCGACGCACCAAGGGAACCGTTAAGGGCGGGACGTTGAAATGATGCAATGCCGTAGGGCAAAAAAGTTTAATCTAGTTCAACTTTTTATGCATCTTAAAGTGACGTCATTCGGCAAGGAGCTGCATTGGCCAATCATGTACACACTGGTGCACATTCCTGGTGGATTACTTTGTTACGTGAATGCCATATTTCTGCTGTTTAACTCAACATCATCAACAGTTACTGTCATTATAACTTTCCAGAGTTGTTCAATCCTGTGCCTATTACTAACCACCGTTCTGTGGTCAAACTCATAAATCCATTCATGCAAATGGAATCCAGATCCTATTTCATTTGTCTCACTAATGTATGAAACAACAAGCCCCCACAACTGCATTACTTTAGCACACTGCAGACTTATTATCGGTGTATAACTGATAAGGCTTTCAAGTGAGCTGATTTTGGCCTGTCCCAGCGTGCTCCTTTCACTGTGCCCATAAAGTAGTCTTTCTCTGAGTTATACCACCATTACATCGTCTGGCCCATTGCTAATCAATGCAAGGAAACTCCCATGGGGTCGGCGGGGGGAATCATATCTCTTTACAAGCCCAACCCCTCACACACACACACACGGGTAAAAAGGTTGTACACATTTAGCACATCGACAAGATCCAACCATGAACAATCAACTTCACTTAGCAAACTTAGAGTTGCTGCCAACTTGTTAAAGCTGCCTCTTTTTCTTCTACCCACAAAACACTTTTTTAAGATTGTGTGCCTGTATCACAAAGCTCTGCGCTAGGATAGATAATGAGAAAATACCTCACACACACACACAAGCAGATTTACACTTGCACTGCGGAGAATGCTCGTTGGAGTTTGAGCGACAGGAACATAGAGCTGCAAAGCGTGAAGATGGGTGCGCACGCATGCACACACACAAATGCACTTAACGGCTGACACTCACTCCCTTTTCAATTAGAGCGTCGGCTGGCTGGAACAGAAAAGGAGGAGGAGGAGGACAGGGAAGGAGGAGGGGGCTGTCAATGCTCTGTAGGAAGACACATGCTCTGGCAGACCAAACACATGTACACACATAAACACACACACATGCAGGAAAGCGTCTACAGTAAAATATAACACAAATATCCTTTTTTCACATGAGGAACAGACATTTTTACAGTTGAAATAAATAGCATATTGTATAATTTCTATACCAAGTGATTCATTAAAAAGTAACAAATATACTAAATGAAATAACTGTTATTTGCATCTCTAAGTACCTTACTCACATCTCATATCTCTTGGTGCTTATTTCTCTGACCAGGTTGAGGTACAGGTTCAGAGTGATGAGGCAAACCCAGGTCAAGGCACTCCAGTCTGCACAGAGACACACACAGGAAAAACAGCAAGGTCAAATTACAACACAGCTCCCTGCCACACAGCATGCACCTTCATCTGTGTTTTCAAACATACACATAAGTATGAGTGTGTGTCTGTGTGTGTGTGTGTGTGCATGTGTTCCACTTTTTGATAAATGAAGGCCAATTCTGCAGTAATATGAGGGAAACCTGTGGCTTAGGGTGATGGATGAGAGAGGGGAGCTCAGAGAGAGATAATGATGAACTGTGGAAAAGCAGAGGGAGATAACACAGGAGAGGGTGCGAGAAAGGAAAGAAAAGAAAAGGAGTGGACTAGATCGAGTGTAAAGACACTGGAAAGAAAAAAGAAATGAAGAAAAGGAGAGGAAGGCGCAGTCAGCAGAAGGGGAAAAATGAATGTATTTTACAGAGACAAGAGTCTAGAAAGCTCACTTCCCTTTTTCTGCCCTTGTATTCTGCCCTTTTCCTTTGTGTGTGTGTGTGTAACTGTGCTGGTGTGTGTGTTTCTGTTGACAAGACAGGCAGGGCCGGTCGCCACAATGATGGATCCTCTGAACCACATACAGAGCTTACCGAGTTTCACGCAACAAACTCCTCCCATATGCACACTGAAGCATACAATCTTTTTACACTTAAGGAAGCTTTAGGAATAACATGCAGTGACTAAGAAGGAGGCTGGCTGTCTTTGTCAACACAATAAATCACTGCCGTTGTAATAGGGAACACATCTTACATAACCACTCAACAGCTGAAGCTTTGATTTAATTTGACAACACATCGCTCAGCTTCAGCACCTGTCCCCGATGCTGGCCCTGCTACCACAGTCTTCTATTTCAATCACATTTCATAAAATTTTATTGGTCAAAGTTAAAAGCAGAGCTTTGCAATGTGGCTCCCACTAGACTTGGCATTTTGTAACAGAACAAACTGCCTGTTCAGCTGGTGTTTATGTACAGCAGTTTGTCCTCAGCGTGAGGATCCTCATGATAAACCGAGGTGACATGCAGAAACCCTGCAGCACTAGCTCACTGCCCATTACCCTGTATCCCTCACAGTGTGTCTGTACGTGTATATTCGCATCTGTTTAGAAGACCATTAACACAAGTTAGAAGCCAGTCCTAACTAAGAATCCTTATGCTAATGGAGGCTTAAGGAGCAGCATATGCCAGCAAAGCAAACACAGGCAGGATTTTGAATGTAAAAAGAAACCTGTCTCATCAGTAAGAATTACAAAGAAATCTTTCCATTTCCCCCACATATGCCTATAGATACTGATGATAAACCAAATGAAATGCTGTAGTTCTGTACAGCCGTTGGAGGAAAATAATAGAAGGCACGATGATGAAACAATCAGGCATCTGGTTTGAGGATGGTATTATGAATGGTTGCAGTGGGACAATAACTATACAGCATGGTGCTTCACTCCCAAGTGTTACATGATTACTGTGGGTGTGGTATTCTGTGCATGGGTGTGTGAATACTTTTAAATTGTGTGGAGGATTAATCAATGCATTACCACCCTTGACAACTGAAATAATACACCTTCTATTTATTTTGAGAATGCCTGGACAGGAAATAAATTCATTTTAGTGAAATAAATAATCTAAAAACAATGAAGCTGGATCTAGCACATACGTATAAAACAGTCCCAACACTGCAATAACAAAGATACTATGTCCCTTATGAAAAATAATTATATTCAAGTATACTATTAGTATACTGCTTTTAAACTATAAATGAACTTTCAGTATAGTTTTTATGCACTTATCAGAGGTAAACTAAAAAGTGGGCCAATTCCCAAGAAGAATTAAAACACTGTACTAGCAAGTATACTAGAAGTACATAGAAGTATGCTTACTAAACTTGAAGTATTCTCAACTATACTTAATAAAATAAACCTTAAGTATACTACTTTTTGTAAGGGGAAAGAAAAAATATAAACATATAAATACATAAAAAATATTTTTGATCCTTTCCAGCATTTCTATAAATACGAAGGTCCATAAATTTGGGGACAAAGTTAAAGTCAGAGCTATCTATAGAAGCTTTACAGGTGCAATGAGTAGTATCATTCAAATTAAACATCTGGGGTTTGTGATTCAATAATTACTTATTTAAAACATAATTTGTCTCTTTCACACTTTAAAACAATTCCCCATGCTACATTTCTAAAAGCTCTGGGTGAAAGAAGCTTCTATAAGTTGAAAGAATCGGTGTTAAGGCAGATTTTGTCCTTAAGGTAAAATAAAAATAAAACAATAATACAATATAATTTTTCATGATGAGAAATGGCTTGCACATCTCTACTGTGAAAAGTGTGCTAGAGAGTGATTACGTTTTGTCTTACCAAAGTAAGTTAGCCACCAGGCCTGGAAGTTACAAAGAGATCCTTCTGGATGGGACTCACCCTAAAGGGAGGAGCAACAACATGGAGAAATATTTTCACAAACCTCAAAAGAAAAAAAAAGTTTGTGTTTTATGAAACAGACAAGCCTAACTCACCATGACATATGCTATACTGTCGAAAAAGGCAGCTACTGTCAGGCTGAGAATCATCTTCTGTACAGAGAAAATGAGAAAAAAACATGAAGGGGGATTCTCTAACAGAAGATCCTTAGTAAAAAATGTCAATGCATTTATATTCACTAAGGGAGAAGGGCAAATTATAGATCAAATGATCACTGATGTAACTGACAACTTGGCATGCAATGTCCCTGGTGACAACTCAGTGAAAATATCAGAGAAGAGAGTACCCTTAATTCCTTCTATAGAAACTGCACTCATTGTGTTTTCATGAAATGAATCTATAATCAGTGTGGTGCAGAATTTTGAGTGGATATCTATGCAAGTTAACCGTCGGTCAGCAATTCAACTATACCTAAAGGTGGTTTTAAAAAACGTGGCTGCGGTACATAAAGATAGACAAACACAAACAGTCCCTTTATCAGTTTGTGCCTAGGAATGACCCTGTCAAGGCTACAGAGGAAGAGCAGGGGGAGGAGGAAGAGGAGGAGAATGGGGAGGGGGAGAAAGCCTCACAGCCAAAGAGCACTAAAGGCTATTGACTGATGGATAACCTTTGTGAGGGGATGGAGGCAAAGAGAGGGCTTATGAGATATAAGAGGCAGAGGAGGAAGATCAGGAGGAGGTGAGGCCACGCTATGCGACCTGGTCCAGAAGTAATAGGATCCATCAGAGCCCCACATTAAGCTGTCATTTACTTCAGATTATTAGGATAACATGCCGCAGCGCTAAACCCAACAGACCTGCTGGACTGCCTTCAAAAACAAAACCACACCTTCAGAGTACACTTAAACAAATACCAGTTTATTTTAGACAAGTTAGTTTGGCTCTAAAATATGTACAGTATGTGGAACAAAATGAATACCTAACTATTTTTTTTCTTAGCATACTGAAACCTAATAATGCAAATCTCTTCATTTGGAGAGGGGAAAAAAGCGCAAGGCGGCAGCCGTTATAAGAGAAGAACCATGAGTCAATTAATTCCACAACTGATTAATCTGTGCGTTTTACTGGGTTCAATTATGCCAAGATTTGCCATGGCTAATTGAACATATTTCCGGTGGCAACAAAGCAAATAGAAAATGGAAATGGACTGTACATTGTAGTGTAGAAATTTACCTGAGCTAAGGAGTGATACCGACGAAGCAGCCAGATCACAAACAGCATGAAAAGACTGGATAAAGAGGAGAAAGACAACAGTGAAAAGTTATTTGAGAAGAACAGGCCATTTGCTGCCCTAACGATGATGATGTCTATCGGCTCATAAATCGCACATCATAACCACACCTACACTCTGTTTTGTAACCTTGACTCCTGTACAAACTGCAGATTTTTTTAAGGCTGTAGTAAGATGACTTATTGTGAATACATCTGGTGAAACCTGCATATTTGCAAGAAAGCCTGCCAAAGACCTGCTCAGCAACATTTAGCAAGGACTCTGCCAAAAAGTAACCAGCAAGACTAAATGTTGAAAACAGTGTGTGAAGATGCAGGTCAGTGGCACACTAGACGCCACATCCAAAATTACAACTATTGAAGCAAACAGAAAAAAAACACCTAACACAAATCACTACGCCGTCAGCACGTTAATTTCCCATGTGCTGAGGTCTGCCTTTAAAAATTATCATTTAGTTAAACACGTCATTCTACTGTTTATGTTCCTGGGCTGTGAAAAAATGAATTAAGTTTAATTAGAAAACAATATTTTAAATGCAAAGCTTAAATGCTACTGCTGCTCAATTACAAAAGCGTCAGACCTATACAAGGTGTGGCCAGCGCAACAACACTGCACAACACAGACTCTAAAACACAGATACTAGACATAGCCTCAACAACAGCTAAATATAATACACCAAATGTTATAAAGTGCTTACATATCACAGGATTACTGTGGAAGATTCTGCACATGTAATATTATAGTTAACTCTACGCAGATCTATATCTATTACAAGTTTTAAAAAAAAGATTAAAGATCATTTTCAAATGCTACATGTTACATGAAGAGACATCAAACACCGATTCTCCAACATCATATCAAATTATACATAGAACTGGGCTGAATATCGATCAATGTGCAGTTAAATCAATCTTGGCTATGAGCAGTTAAACTATTTAAACTTGATGTAAAAATGTAAAGGATAAGGAAAAGAAGGAGAGAATATGAACAAATATTTACCATCCCACTAAAGAGAAGGTTCCTGTGGCTCGCTTCACTGCTAAAATCATCACCTGTAAATCAGAAACAACTCATTATTCAATTGCATTATTAAATATTCATAAATAATGAACAACTGTGTATCAAGGCTGACTTATGCATTACTTAGTCTGTGTAGTTTTTTTATTTTAGGGAAAGGTGCATTAAAAATCCTCTACAGTCACCATTCTAACAATAAGCTTAGAAATGACTGTGCTGACAAGGCTGCTATTTGTGTACAGCATCTGTGTGCAGTCTGATGTCACGTTTACATGTACTGGATGCATAGGAATATGCTATATAGCACAAAAAGCTATTAAATGACAGCTGAGTGAAACACAGATGTGTTAACAAGGCCGACAACCTGACATCCCACATATTTTGCACTAAACAACACGCAACCTGAAACAATCTGAAAGCCACTCAGAGAGAACGAGAAAGAAAAGCAAAAGAATGAAGGTATGAGAAGAATGACACTTGGGTGAAACGAAGAAGTCAACAGTGTTACGTGCAAAATAAAAAGTAGTGCATGTCCACGTTATCAACTGTTTGACATCACTGCGGTGGCCTTTAGCAAACAGTCACAAACCAAAACAAAAGACTACTTTCAGTGAACCATCTGATAACCTGTAATCACCTCTGCAGAAAAAATACAGTTGTGTCCCATGCTACTTATCGCTAAACATGTGGAGGTAGGTTTTAGATTTGTTTTCACTAGTGTAAGATTTCAAGCTACAAATAAATTGTTCTGGCAGTAAAGGTTTGTTGAGTATTCTACAGACTTTTTTTTCTCTGAGGCCTTTTACCAATTTATTACTGTTCTAATTACATTTGAATGATGACTCCCAGTGTAGCATTGTAGGGGTATATAAAGGTTTTCACTCTTTGTGCTTTGTTAAAATGGTTTCAAAAGAGTGATTGGGCGATGTTGCCTTTGGAAAACTTTACTACATCAGTTTTGGAATAGGCTGTGCTCATATTATGATTGTCACACAAACAACTGTATCATAGTTAGCCTGGGAAATATGGAGCATTCTGACAAGTAGCTGTGTGATGCTCAATCCTAATTAATACGGAAAGATTTTTTGCAGTAACACTGATCTGACTGCTGACTTGAATTAATAAAACACAAGCACCAGATTAAGTAGCAGTAACTAGGATATGCTTAGTATTTTAATAGCGACCTACTACATAACTACAACACATTAATATTTTCCGAAGAGTACTGGAAAGTGTAAAAAATAGATGAATATATGACATTATGTAACTCAAACTGAGATAGCAGGCTAGGTCGATGTGGGCCATCTGTATCTAGGTTAGTCAAACTGTGTACAGGACTGTGTGATCAACAGTTATTATTACAATTATGAGCAACTGCTTGTCAGTAACAGATATTTTAGTCTCAAAGCAAGGCAGCATTACTGCAGCATTGATATAGCACAGCAGATGCTGCTTGGGTGCAAGCAGTGCAATGTTAGATACTCATATTGTACAGTACTAACTTCAAGCTGCTAGCACCAATACATATTTGGGCTGCACCAGAGACAGACGTGAATTAAGTAGTGTCTAATCTGCCCATCATAAGCCAGCCTTGATTGAGCAACAACTACAAACAAATTGGTATTTCCTAACTAAGTTATCTTAAAAGATAGAAAGAGTTATTTTAGGTATATTGTCCCTTTTCTCTTACATAAGTCCTCGTTTATTTAATCTCCATTTCACAATCACATTTTTGAAATCAATACAACTTAGTTATACAACTAAGTTATTGTTCAGATTTAAGACAGACAGGATGATTTTACGCCATGTTGTGGTTTTCACTGTTGTTTCATTGCATTGCACAGTGGTTTAAAATGCTCATTGGTATGGACAAAATAACAGGAAGTGATTTTACGGGCTGCTTGATTTTTAAGCCCTGACTACAATTCAGTCAAATACAACTCTGCTGTCCTGACTTCAGTGCAGAGTTAACTTTACAAATGAAGGGCCAGAGCAGAGAAGCTGTGGCTGAGATCAGGATCCTCAAAATGGTATAGTGGAGGCCTGAATACAGGGTTTGACCATAGCTTGTAGGTACACGTATTTCCTTCACTGACCAGTTGGCTAGTATTAAACTAGGACAGGGAGTTCCCTTATTACCACCTCAATAATAGTTGAAGGTTGTGGGAAAGTTAAACACTAGATGGGCAGTAGTATTCAGGATAAGCTGCAAGGATCTGAAAATAGACAGGGTCGCTTCTGCAGGGTGGCTATAGTGGTCCAGACAGGTGATGAGTCACCCTTTACATCAACGACAACATCAAAATAAATAATTAAGTTGGTAAAGCTGGCGATACTCAGGGGTCATTTAACTCTAGTTAGCTCTAGTTGCCGTAACTGAGAAATATTACCTTTTTATTTGCAGGTGCAGTTACTCGTGGTGGCTGTTTTAATGACATACTTGCAATAAAACGTGAATATTCAACAGGACAATTAAGGAAGCTAATTAATTAGCGTGTTTGATGACTTGACAGCTCAGCTTTAGTCCCACTGGTCATGTAGTTATCGCCTATCTAATCACGGAAACAATCAATGAACAATCAAGTCTAGTAGATAAATAGCAATTCAACAAAGTGAGCTAACGGTGAGACGTTAACGTTAGCTAGCGAAGTAGCTAATTAGCCAAAAGCTATAACTGAATTGACAGTGACGATTGATACTTACGCATCGATAGTCTTGTGAATCTGTATTAAAAATGCAGCGTGAATCGTTACCCATTGACTTTGGATTCTGACTGTCCATTTTAACTCAAAAATGTATTAAGATGATGTCAATTTGCTCCAATTTGTTTTTGTTTTGTTGGAGCTTTTCTTTACTTCCTGTTTGTAGCGTGTGCGCAAAGGGACAAAAAGCACCACTGAACGTTATAGCAGCGTCACACAAAAGGCGAGAGGTTTGTAAAGCATTGTAAACACAACTTCGCTTCTTCTTTTTAACCCTTCAGCGTATCTCTGTTTTATAATCAAACTCCTATCTTATATATAAATTCATGGTGGATGGTTTGCTGCTGTATAATTCCGTGCCACTAATTGTTGAAGGGAAATACTGAACTCCGCTATATTTCTTTATAATTATGAATTACATATATGATAAATAATGTAACTCTAAGGCTTGAAAAGTGTGTTTTTATTGGAACCACCATAAAACCAGAAAAATACTATACATCAGTGTTACTTTTATTTCTTACAGTGTACAGTTTGACAAGGACACAGAGTTTTTAAAGTTCACTCTTTACAGACTTGGACACACTTGGAATAACACTCTGCTAATGTAACTATCCCATCATCCATGTAAACCAAAAATATGATTTTTTTAAACAAAAGCATTACATTTGACAGATCACTGTTGCCCTGTTAGGTCCTGGAACCCAGCAAGGCTTACTCGCCATATTCACTATGTTTGATTGTACACTCAGCTGTTTAAATCACAGCATCAATTGAGAAGTTTGACCTCATTTCACGTCCACTACATGACACTTGGATTATGGCTCTGAGTCCAACTGAGAGTCTGAAATGACTGATCTTATTACATTGCAAGAGTTGAACTTACACTATTGTGGTAAACACTTAAAAATTACTCTGTGTTGAATTCAACTGAGAAAATTCAACACTCTGTTTTTTTGCTGTGTAGTAATACCCCTTTTTAAGATTTGGCATGTAGAAACCACACAACAGGTAAACTGAGCAGCACTGTTTAGAAAACACTAAACACATTCTTGTAAAAGCGCCACAGTTTAACAACAGCTTCTGGAAACAAGCTAGTTGAATGTAGAGGGGCATGTTACCTTGACACTAAATGTGAATAGTTGTGGTGGCACTGTAAACACTGAATCAGAGCAAAGACATAATTTTTGAGGTGTGTCAGATGTTTGACAAGGATTGGTCTTTTTAAAATACTTGATATATTCTGAATTGCTGGCAGACGTTGTAGGACTACCTTCCTAATAAAGAGAAATAGAGGAAAATATAGATGTTTTTAAGGATATATCAAACATCTTCCAGCATTTAATGTATAGTACATCGAATAACATCTGCAGGGGTGGCACATTCAGATAACTGTTTTAAACTGACTTTTTTTTTCCTGCTACTATCTTTCCATGGAAAAGAGGCAGATTAGCACCACCAAGACATTTCTGCGTCTCTTTTCATCACACGTAGAGAGGGAAGTAAGTGGTGAATGTGGGTGTGTTGCACTCTGACCTATTGTAATCCAGAAACTCCAGCTGCACCCACATCTCCCAGTGGCCTTTGAGTCTGTCACTGTCAGTTACTCAAACAACAAACAACATTTTTTCCACCTGGCAAGGTATTACATAAAAGAAATCAAGTTGTACATTCAGGTTTTTAATGTTGTTGTACAATGAGGAAATTACATTGTAATCTGGAATATTTATTAGACACCCTCAGACCAAGAGCATGTAAATCCACTGAAACTGATCTTATATATTGCCTCCATGAACAAACCATCCTTTTCAGTCAAGTTTTTTAGTTTGACAGTTCAAGTGATTTAAAGTGTTTTCACTTGAGGTTTAACTGACAGGCAGCATTCCTTAACCTGAAGGTAATTTTGAATCAGCCTCTCCCTTTTAACAGATTTAACATCTAGTGGGCGAGGGATACTGCGTTATACCTATAAAATTGTTGCTGCAAATACAGTTACCCACATGATAAACATATAATGTGATCCATTTCGGTTTTAGTTTGTTGCAGTCCTGCATTTTCCCCATGTTTCTGATTTTAGGAAATACTGACGACAACATGTCTGATGTATGATGTGTTGAAAGCTGTATCATTCAACAGGGTGTAGTTCAAACAAAAATGGTCCAAAATACAAATGACAGATTAAACTATGTATGACGGTCAAATAAATATTATCTCATCTAGAATAAAACTCTTGTGAAAATAGAGAGAAACAGTAGAGATGCAACATGGTGTTTCTGCAGGGAAATGATTACGTCACCTCTGTCATCAAAAATGATGACACTCCCAAAAAGAAAAATATTTCTGTCCAAATGCTTTTGTGTTTTTCTGATGTTTTGCCGCTTCAATTAGATAGTCTTGCCTTTTTTTAATACCTTACAATCTGCAGCCGACAGTTCTGTGGCAAAGTATTTGCTCCTATCCTGTTTTTTTTTGTCACACTTAAGTGATTCAGATCCTCAAACAAATTTTATATCACACAAAGGTAACATGAGAAGATACATAATCCAGTTTTAAAGGATGATATTATTGGTTCTATGTTAAAAAGTAATTGCCTGATTACTGCCAGACTAGTTGAATTGAGAAATCACTTAAATGGAAGCTGTCTGACAAAACGCTAAAAGATCTCAAAAAGCACATATCATTCTGCGATTAGAAACAGGCGGACATGGACATGTATCAGTCTGGGAAGAGTTACAAAGCCAATTCTAGAGGCTTTGGGACTCCAGCAAACCACAGTGAGAGCCAAGGAAATTTTGGAACAGTGGAGAACATTCCCAGGAGTGGCGGGCCTACCTAAATTACTCCAAAAGCACAACAATGACTAATCCAGGAGTCATAAAAGAACCTACAACAACGCCTAAAGAACTGCATGCCTTACTTGCCTCAGTTAAAGTCAATGTAAATGACTTAATAATAAGAAAACAAAGGCTTATCCCCAAGACTTTTGGGCAAATATTCAGTGGACTGATGAGACAAAAGCTGTTCTGGAAAGCGTGTATCCCGTTACATCTGGTGTAAAACTAACACAGTATTTCATAAAAATAACATTTTATCAACGGTCAGACATGGTGGTGGCAGTGTGATGGTCTAGGGCTGCTTTGCAGCTTCAAGTCTTCGACGACTTGTCATATTGGATTACCCATGAATTCTGCGCTCTACCAGAAAATCCTGAAGGAAAATGTCCAGCCATCAGGTTGTGGGTTAAGCAGGATGAGAAACACCCCAGCAAGTCCACCTTTCAATCTGACTGAGATGCTGTGGCATGACCTCAAATAGGCCATTCATGCCTGAAAACGCTCCAATGTAGCTGAATTAAAACAATTCTGCAAGAAAGAATGGGCCAAAATTCCTCCACAGTGATGTGAAAGACCCATTTATTAGGTTTCAGGGGCAATTGCTTTTTCACACAGGGCTTTTCTCCCTTAATTAAAGAAATCATCATTTACAAACTGCATTTATGTATTTACTCTGGTTATCTTTTGTAATGTTAAAATGGGTTTGATGATCTGAATAATTTGTGAAAGCCTCTCGTACAAAAATGACTGCACAGTACTTTATACGGAATAAAAATGTCGAAAAAATGAAATAGTATTGCACTGGTATTATAAGAGTAATAATTTAGAAAAAGTAGTAATGTACTGACAACCTTGCTGACAGAATTTTACTTTTTACCTAGATTACATTGTTTACAATGCAGAAAGACTGTCGACCTTTTAATGGAGAATTGTAAAAATGTATTTTTTGCTAAGTGCAAAGTGAATATTTAACCTTCTTATTTTGGCCAGGGGGGAATCTCTGTTATATTATATATATATATCCCTGTCCTAACGTAGCACTAAGAAGAATAAAGGTTACTCAGAAATCTGTGAACTAAACATGTTTCATGTGGCTTAATTCAGTGCTGTTTGAAATGTAATATAACTTCGCTCATGTAAAAGTATGACACAACAAACAGAGTGCATTTATATAAAAGTTTATTTTGGAAACTGTAAAAAAAAATGGTGCAGAAGGTGCAGAAGCGTTTGCTTGTTTTGACAGATGGACATCTCCAGTAAAAGCACATAAATGACAATAACAATGCATCTCATGGAAACCCTCATTATTCTCTATGCAGAAGAATTATCAGCTGATTCCAGTTCATTGACCATGTAGGACATTAGGAGATCACAGGCAGATACAGTAAGCATCTGCCTCCTTCCATGCAAGCACAGCTTAAAGACAGAAAAGAAGGGAAGATTGAAAGTACACACACTCATACATCTGAACGCACTAACATCATCAGCAACACAGAGCGGAAGCTAAATCTTTTGTCAGTATCCCCATCAGAGGGGCGGTTCCGACCACAGGTCCTGTATAGTCCACTTCATCAACTTTGAAATTACATCTGGCTCTCAGTGTGAGGTAATAAATTATTCATTAAATAAAGGTTTAAATATGTTTCATCTGTGTATCACTGAAAGCACGGCGTGTACAACACTTTGGAGTGCAAAAATGTCAGTTTGGTGTCAGTACACAACCGCTTTGTCCAAGATCAACACATCAACAGTCAATACCACAGAGCAGACCAACACCATGGAGGCCTACAGACAGAAATGAGCTGCTATCTACCATTCAAATGTTTGTCCATTAATGTCATCAGTAGTAATAGCAGCAGCAATAAGGTCTGTGAAGAAAAGTCACGCCAGCCAGTCCACTGAGAAAAAATCTGGGCTTTCAGTTTCTGTGCGCTCCGGGTTTACTGGCCCCACCCTCCGATGCCAATCTCCTGTTTGTAGCGCTTGGTGAGACAGATCGCCTGCTGTGTGAGCTTGGACAGCACTCCTTGCAGCCCGGTCAGATGGTACTGGAACTGCTTCTGCAAATCCCCATCCTCCTCTTCTTCATCGTCCTCGGATGAGGATGATGATGCTGATGATACAGAGGAGGAGGTGGATGCGGAGGAGTTCGTACGGGTGATCTTCATGCTCTCCTTGCGCCTCTCATCGGCTGCTGCGCACCGGACACCCCACTCCATGTCCCTGCGGATGGACTTCAGCAGCTGGTAATAGCTGTACATGTCCCCCTCGTCCACGTCCGATTTCAGGGAGCTCATATCGGTTTCCTCATCCAGCGGGACGTCCCGCAGCAGGCTCGGCACCATGACTGTCTGGTCCATGTTGTTGACGGCGCCGATGAAGCGGTTCATGGCGTTGAGGAGGGAGTTTTTCTTGTTGGGAGTTTCTGGCAACTGCATCATCATCTTGGAAGGATGTTTTTTCTTTCTCCTGGAGCAGATCCGACTTGTTTCCTCTCCTGTGCGTGTCCTGCTTTAATTCTCGGCTGATCGGCTTAAAGAAGCGGCCGCTTGTCTGTAATGCTGCTGCGGGGATTGGCTGTCTCTTAAATCAGTCAGGCTGCGCTGGAACTGGGCCACGGCTCGAGTTCCCCCCTTGATGAGTGCCCTTCTCGTAGTTTCTGATTTGTGAAATGATGGGCGCGTCTTTATAAAGGCTACCGTGCAGGTGGTTTCGTCCTCTAAAGGCGGTCCGACAACTTGTTTGTCAAGTTCTTCCACCGAAGCTGTAACTGAACCCAAGTGACCTGGAACAGCGCGCCGCAGAGCGCAGAGAAGCTTGGCACAATTTGTTTAATGGGAGTGGCTTCGCGTTGACACACTACACATTCAGATGTCCCAAGAGTGATCTACAACTCCACAGCCCCAATATCACATTTAAAGATGAAAACCCACTGTGCTTTACCGCGCAACAGCTGTCAGTTCACCGGTAAACGCTGCCTCACCCCGGACTTCACTCCCCAGTTATTCACCATGCTGCTCGGTGAATTACTGTGCTGTGCATTACATCACCACATCCCACTTTCTGTTCCGACGAGCCAGACACATTCAGGGTGAGGCCCGACCGAGCGGACCGGAGCTATGAATATTCATTAAACAAGCCATCAGCCCACTGCTCCAACTTCCAGTAAAGCCAATCGGATGGCCCAGAGGCGGGACAAGTGGATGTTAGGCCAATGATGGAGACACTGTTGAATCGCTTACATATAGAAAACAGACGCAACACGTGGCCCAGCCCTTTAGCTTTTGTATAAAGTTTATAGTTAATTCACAAATCGACTTTCATGAAATCATTTGTATCTTTTATTTGGGTAGAAACACAAATGTAAAAATACTCTGAATTCAAAAAAGCTGAAGTAGTGCATCCTGTCAAGTAGAAGTAGTTCTGCAGAAAAACAAGTTCATCAATCATCAGTTAATTTTATTATAGTAGTTTTAACTACTACTGATGCTGAATTCCACTGATTCAAAACTCAGGTGTCTCCAAATGGTCACAAGATAAAATTTTTTTCTACAAAAAATAATTTACCTCGATTAACTGTTATTCTAGTTTATTACTAGTTTATTATTATTAACATATTTTTCTATATAATTTGACGATTTCCCCTCTATTTCTATTCCACAAATTATTTCAACAGGGTTTTGTTAGGGGACGTTTTTCATTATCTCAAAAGAGAGTCTAGACAGATAGCAACATATGCTGTGCAGCTTGTAAAGCTTCTTGATCCAAGTTACTTGTAAC
>OMLM01004137.1:111414-157160 GCA_900302695.1 Helostoma temminkii | reverse complement strand
CAGAACGATTATATTCCTATTAGATAACTTTGGTTTTTCATTAAAATTATTTGAGTTGATGTGATGAAATGATGTTAGTTTCCAGTGAAGCAATTCACGCTTCCACCACTGTTCATCACAAGTGCAGCTAACATTAAGCGATAGCCATCAGTGGAGGTCTGTCAGACCTAATTTGGTGTGACTCCACGTTCCTATAACCCACAGCCATTACCCACTCAAAAAAGCAGCCAGTGTGTGCATAACCAGCCTTCACCACTAGCTTGTAGTTAGGGCTGGTATAGCTAGTAGGTGTGTGTTTTGATGTCAGCTGGCAAAATATTGTGTATGTTTCCAAAAGCGGGTGATTATGCTCTAATGTATTAATTCCTCCACATCCTGCTTCTCCTTGAGGAAATGCACCACCATCCTGTTTTTAAAAAAGACACTTAGTTGATACTTACGTTTCCATGTTATCGCCCTCCAGAACTGTCTGGACCGGTAAGTAGCCCAGTCGAGGATGCTTTGCAAAGTACTTCTTTGATCGGAATTTGTTCTTCAGCACTTTGGTGAAATCACGCATGTCCTCACCTGATGTTGTCTATAGAAAAGAAAAAGAAAGTAGATTGTGTTTGCGTGTTTTTGCTGTGTGTGTAAATGCATTTCCAAAGCCCCTTGTGCAACATAAGCAGCATATAAATTTATGTAGAAGAGAATGTGTTTGTTAATTAGATACTTAGCAAAGGTGTTCCTCATGCAGAAGTGGTTTCTGCCTTGCAAGCAAACAACAAATTACCACAACAGTCTGACCAGAGGGAGAGAAAATCCCTTTGCAAAGCATTCAGAAAACTACATGCACACACACACAAACTCTATTGAGTTCCCTTGGCTTATTGACTAATCCACGCAATTTAAGACGGCAGCTTGAGCAAACCTACACCAATTACAGAACAATTACACTAAAGCCGGACAAGAATTTATGTAATTTATGTATGTTTTTATTTAAGCTCCTTCCAATGTGGCTTAAAAGGTGTTTTTCTTTGCTTTTGAATTTTTTTTTCTTTTTTTTTTTTGTTAGTGACATTTTATAGTAGAAGTAGGCAGGAAAGAACGAGTGAGAGAAGAGAAAAGAGCTATATTGCATTAGTATCCATCTTAACAACTGACATGTTGACACAGTGAAAAAATATTTAATTCAAAACCAAGTGACACCAGAAATAAAAGTCACAGATTAACTCTAACACCGTCTCCAAGTATTAAAGTAAAAAAAACAAACAATAAAAACCATAAAAACTGCAGGGTACCAAATTTGGATTTTTTCAACATCACTGCCCTTTGAAAATATGCAATGCAATGGCCAAGCCCATAAAAATCTAAACCTAAACCTAATAAAAAAAAAAGCAATATTGTGGCTATAAAATAAACAGTATGACAAAGGTAATAAAAGAAATCGTATTAAAAGATCGCACTGAGTCTCACAAAAGCCACTTCATCGGTGATTCTCTGTTTTTTGTAACATCATTTAATACAGACTTTGATACTTTCAAAGGTATAAAACTGAAACACAATTTGGTTTGAGCATAGGGAGAAGGGTAATGAAGCTCATATTTTAGGGTAAACAAAGAGAAACTATACAAATATTTCACATCAAATGTGTTAAAATTGATTAGAACTATGGAATTCAAAATGACACAAGTTTGACCAAATTTATTCAGATGAGTTTTCATTTAATCTTCTTCTGGTAGAAACTACATGGACAAAATTGTTGGTACCCTTCTGTCAAAGAAAGAAAAACTCACAATGGTCAGTGAAATAATGTAATACTGACAAAAGTAATAATACATTAAGAAATTACTTAAAATTAACTAATGAAAATCAGACAAACTAATTAAACTGGCCTGGACAAAAACGATGGTACCCCTGACAAACTAAAGTGTGTCCTGTAATTAGCATCACACGTGTCTTTAAACTTGTAATCAGCCAGTCTGCCTATTTAGAAGGTGAAAAGTAGTCACTGTGCTGTTTGGTATCATGTGTGTACCAAATTCACCACGGACCACAGAAAGCTAAGGAGAGAGTTATCTCAGGAGATAAAAAAGAAAATTATAGACAAACATGTTAAAGCTAAAGGCTGTAAAGATCATCTCCAAGCAGCTTGATGTTCCTGTGACTACCGTTGCATATATTATTTAGAGGTTTAAGGTCCACGGGACTGTAGCCAGCCTTCCTGGATTTGGCCGCAAGAGGAAAATTAATGACAAATTGAAGAGAAGAGTCAGAAGGCTCAGTCTCAGTCTCAATCACAGGTCATGGTTCCTCCAACAGGATAATGACCCAAAACAGCTAAAAACACCCAAAAATGGCTAAGACCAAAACATTGGACTGTTCTGAAGGGGTCTTCTATGAGAACTGATCTAAATCCTATTGAACATCTGTGAAAAGAGCTGAAAACATGCAGTCAGGAGAAGGCACCCTGGAGCAGTTTGCTGTGGGCCAAAATACCTGTGAACAGGTGCAAAAGCCTCATCGAGAGTTGCAGAAATCATCTGACTGCAGAGATTGCCTCAAAAAGTTGTGCAACAAAATATTAGGTTATTAATATGAAGGCATTTTTGTCTAGGCCAGTATCATTGTTTTTTTTATTCTGCTGTTGAGACACAATTCAAATTCATCAGGCCAAGGTATTAAGCAAGCTGTCCTGTATTTGGCTCCATTCATTGCTCCCTTTATTGTCACACATCTCCCACTTGTTTGTGCTGAAAAGCCTGCAGACAGGATGCTGCTGTTAAAGCATTTTTCGAAGAAGTGATGGATGTGACCGGTTTTTGGCAGTCACACAGCTTAAAAGTATGGATTGGAAATTCTAATATTTTAATCAGTGCATACAATCTTTTGTCTCGTGCTCTCAGTCTTTCACAGGACTTTCTGCAGCTTCCAGGCTGGAGTCATGAGCATCTCTTTTCTGCCAAACAGAGCAGACTTCCACAGCACTGATTATTGCCCTTTTAGCAAAATCTGTTATGATAGCAGTGTTATCACCATCGGGTCTGTATGTTCATGATCTCATCTGGCCGCTTGAGTCAGCTCTATGATAGATACTGGGCACCTACAGGATAAGTTGATATATGTAGGTATATACATATTATTTGAAATCACATCTGATTAATTGAATTGGCCACAGTGTGGATGTCTGGATGGATATTTTGTGCAGGTCAATAAAAAAAGTGTGGTAGAAACTATCAGGTTTAATTTCTTCCCTTCTGAATAAAATTTATGATTTGAACAGTCTGAAGTTATTAACATACCACATAGCTGAGTAGTGATCTTTAACCAACATTTTATGTGTTTGTTGCCGCAGCACAGCTAAAAATAAGTTTTTTCAAAGTCGTGGTGGGCAGCTGCCGGGCATCCTAACTTCAAGAAGAATGATCACTGCTCCCTACAGCTGCTGCGCCAAAGTCAATATCTATCTAATTTGCAAAATGGAAAAAACAAATTAAGACAGAAATAAGGAACATCTCCACTTGAGTCACTCAAACGTTGACATTAAGCATTACTGAAACAAGTTGGCCCGCAAATGTCCAAGCCAAATTTTGCCAAGCTCCCACTCTTCTAATATTCTTCTCGCTGTGCAGTAGTGAAATATTGCTTTCTGGCAGAAATTATAAAAACACCTCAGAGGACCATGAGCTTTTTACTATTTGCTCATGTGAATCCAAATGAGGCCAGAGGTCTGTTGGGAGGGTTGATCATGAAATAAGTTGGGAGAAATCAACAGCATGAGAAACAGGACATAGGAGCAAGAAATAGGATTAATGTTAACTTGTATTAATCAGTTCACAAAGTCACATTACTGTAAGGAGACCGTGCTCCTGTTTGTGGAGAAGCAAGCCCACAATTAGGCATTAGGCCATCAGTTTGGGCGAGGCATAGTGTATGTATGACATGTAGCACAGCATGGCTGCCTCTTATGTACACCATCCTGTTCATCCACATAAAATATTGCTTTGAAATTGTCATTAAGAAATTGTGGGTTTTTTATTCAGTCATGGTGTGTTGCTGATTCAATTATAGCTTTTATGACCTTATGTTATGTAAAATAAAAAGCTCATGGTTTTGGAATAATGGATGTCCGGCAATAACATTGGGTTATAATGTTCAGGTGTCGACTCAAGTGGACACATGAACATTACAACACAGAATTAGGAAATATTTTGAAAGCATTTTGCAAATTTAAAAGTTAGTTTAAATAGGTTGCTATAATAGTCCATCCGTGTGCAAGAAAAAAAAACAAGCTTGAATATTCTAGTTAGATGAGAGCAACTCAGTGGTTTGACATTTGAAGACTGACAGAATTAATGAAAGATTCAACGGGAGGTAACCAAAGTCTGTATGTGTGAATGTGTATGCTTTCATTAAATGGATGAGCAGAGTGTGTGAGTGTGTGGAACAGAGATATGAGATGAAGAACTTCTGTGTATGTGTGCTACTTCCTCACCGGTGTGCAGTACTCCACCATGGGGTAGTTGAGCTTGTGGCCCTTGGCCGTGCGCCCAGAAAAGAAGCAGCTCTGACACACGTCATAGTTGAAATGCTTCAAACTGCGATACCTGGAAGAAGAGGAGTTTCAGACAAAGAAAGTGAAGAGTGAGATAAGTTGCCTTGGGAAGGAGTGTGTGTAGATGTCACTTTCATGTCTCGGGGTGTGTGTTTGGATGTGTGTGTGTGTGTGTGTGTGTGTATGAGTCAGCACATACTGTATGTAGCAACACGACTCATCTACAGGCCATACAGAGGCCTTGTGAAGAGCTGTCAGTTTCCACCATCCACTCTGTCACACAAACCTCATCGTGCACATGTTCACACACACTCACACGTTCAGACCCTCCCCAATATGTTGGCACTGATAGACAGTTGGATTTCTACACAAACACAACAACGTGACAACAACTGCTGAGATGTTGCCGTCAGCAGCAGCTGTAGCCAGAAGTCCATTTAACAGCTAAATTGAGACAGGAGCTAGTCAGACATAATAGCTTCAGTCTTTTATCTTTCTCTCCTCTCCAGCTCTCCCAAGGTTAGCTGACTGATGAGCTACGAGAGACAGCCATACATCAAAGGATGCAACAGCGCACATAACACAGTCAAGTGAAATATGCCATTACATACTGACACATAGCATATTACTATGAAGAGGGGTTGTTAATTCACCTTCACAGCAGTAAGTGCTAAAATGGCCCTTAATTAATATGTTCATCCACTAAACTGTTTGGATAATTATGGAACTGTTTTTGTCTCGTTTGCTTGGATGAAATCCTCTAATTTTCTAAAAAGCTCTTTTGTAAAGAACCTTTTGTGCATGATTCTGACACATGTTGTTTTACACAGGACATACATTATAACCATGTTTTTACAAAACTTTTCACAGATTTCACAGATTTTTTTTTTCACCCAACAAAATTAAAGCCATGGAATACAGCTCAGTGCAACATAAAATTTGACTATTTTACCTAGGTTTGAGTTTATATGCCTTATTATGAGAAACAATAGGTTTAATATAATGTGAAATATGTTTTATAATACAAATTAATACAAAATATATAATTAGAGTTAAAAAGAAATTGCATCAATTGCAAGGAATCAGATTAGCAACCATCTACAGAGCATTTGCTGTTGGTGCCATCTTTAGAGATGATATAACTGAACCACATTAAAATATTTAAGACACAGTTTGATTGACCTTCAAAAAATCTTATAGGAGTTTGTTTCTTTCAAGACTGGAAAATGTAATACTTAAATTGACTTCTCAATTTAAGAATTTTTTTTTTTTTTCTGAGAGGACAAAATATAAATTTTCTTATACATCATCAACCTGTGCAACCTACACAGAAGCCACACTAGACACTAAAATGTTACATATTCTAAAACCAGTTCTCCATACCGAACATATTAAGAGCAAAACAAAATAGCTGACACTTTATCTTTTAAAGTTTTTGTATGATCCTATGTAAGGTGTTAATTTAAAAACTACTTCTCTTTACTGGAAAAAAATGGAATCTACAAGTAACACATTTGGTGTCGTGTATCAAGACCACACAAAATGCCTGCTATGCATTTTCACCCCTCTTTCACTCTGACTTTCTCTCTCTCCATCGCTCCCTCTCATCGATCAATGACAGAACTTGCGAGATGTGTGCTTCATCAAATGTCTGAGTGTATTTCTCTTTCTGCTGGAAAAGCAAGGGACCTGAGAGGGACAATGTTGCCACCACACCTAAAGCTACACCTATCTTCAGCCACAGAAAAAGCTTTTTCCTGCTGCACTACGCAGAGAGAAACAGAATATCAATTATGACACATTGATTAAAACTGCTGAATAGCAACACACATCTTTCTTTGCCTATTGTTACTTGATAATTGTAATTGATCATGAACAAAGTGAAACAAAGGCAGCTTTGGTTATGTATGTGTGTATTTGTGTGTGTCAGTTCTGCACAGTATAAGAGGGTGGTCTGTTATGGATTATTTGCCAAGCGATCGGCTCTCTGTGAACTTTGAGAATGTGGTGTAGTGTATGTCAGTGTGTATAAGCGTCTTGTTGTGTGTGTTTCTTTGTAAATCTCAGGATGGTATTTAGTCAGTAGTGTAATAGCTGCTGACATTTAGATAAATGCCTGCCCTCCAGAGCAGATCTGCCCTTTGTGCTCAACCAGGAGAGAACAAAGAAAAAAAGTGCCAAATTTCATGTATGTGCATGAGTGTGTGGCCAGTTACATGTTGCAGACTGGTTACAGCTTTCTGTTACGTGTATTCCAAGAATATGGAATTAAATGCTAAATATGTGTTTACCTGAAGCCAACAATAGGACATTCCTTGCAGATGTTACACTTGGCCTGATGTTTCGCAGTCTCTGCCGCAGCCACTCTGTGTAGGACAGGAAGCCAAACCATAGACTGGGGCTCCAGACGCATCCAATCAATAAACTGCCTGGGCTCCAGCTCCACCTTATTAGTAACCTGTGCATAAAAGAGGGAGGGTCAAGAGATAGAAGCCTTTAAATCAGAAGTTTAGGAACCATGCAAATTTACAATTTCAATAAAAGCTGATAAACTGTAATGGTTCCTTACAGCATGATAGAGAAACATGTGGAAACATCATTCCAAGAAATGATACACAGGCTGTAAGTCTTTGCTTGTTACTGAAAGCCTCATAAAGATGCAGGCAAATTTAAGATGACTATATGTATTATAGTGACGATTTCCTCAGGCGTATTATGGCCTTGAATTGTTGACTATGACTAAATATCTTTTACAAGCTCCTTATTCACATTTATTGGTTGAAATATTTTACAATAAACTTTGATTGATTTTAACAGCTTCACTGCCCTTGTCCTACACACCCATAGCCATGCTGTTAGCCAACAGCCATACTACTCTGTGGTTATGAAACACACTGCCAAAAGCCTACTCCTAATGGCAGCTTTTATAGGTGTAAATGTTTATGTAAGGTGCACTTACTCAGTAGAAGTGTACTGCTTTAATCACTATGGTTGTGAAGTAGTAACTAGGTTTCCCCAAGAACAAAAAGCTAATAACCAAATGTCCATGATCTAACATTTGTCTATGTTCTAACAAGAAGAAACATTACTCAACACAGCAGTGTTCACAAAACATATTTCAGCTGCGTGTTGAGTAAAAAAAAGTGTTGAGCAGCTCTGACATGGGTTTTGTTACTGCTAAATAAATCAAAGATGACCTTTCCATCATCTTTGACACACAAAAAGGGCAGCAAATGCAGCAAAGGGCTGAATATATTTGAACAAAGAATCATCAATAAGAACACAGAGTGTGTGGGAGTGTGTTCCCCAGACCTATGCTGCACAACAATGTAGAGTATCTGAATCGTATTAGTTATCCTAATGAATATAAATCAGTGCTACTGAACAAACTAACAGGGTGCACTCCCACCTGAAAACTGTAGTCAAGGCTTGACGTGTTTTAAACACAATTTTTGTGGGTGGCTCTTCAAACAACTCCAAATAAGAAAACTTTCCAGAACAAATAACTGGCAATACTCAAATGTATGTTTGTACAAGGTATTACTGTTTAAATAAATTAAACCCTTGAACATTATTGTTATGAAACTTGGTTCTAATTTTGGCTAGTATAAAATAAGAAAGGAAAGAAAATCTAATTATAACCAGCCATGAAAGCACCTACATTTTAGCATATGACACATAATGCTTGTGTTTCACATTTAGTGAATGTTATATCAGATTTTTAAAACTTGAAAGCCATAAGATGTTAAACAACTGTGGTTGTTTTAAATGGGTTTAAATGAAGAAGAAGGTTAGGAATTAAGGACAAGTGATAACAAAGGCAATCAAACTTTCATCCTTATGACATCCAAATCATATTTAAACATTTAAACTTTGATTTGACCTTTCCCTTCTCAAGCAGAATACCTCTCCGTTTCTCATCTCCCATACCTCAGTGTCAAATTCACCTTCCCTCCTTCCTCCTTTCTATCTAATGTCAGTTTTATAGCACATACTGATTAATTAGGAGAAAAGAAATGGCTGAAAGGAGGACTAGATAGATGGATGGATGGACAAATGAAGGAGAGTGACAATGGAACTGTGAAAGAGGCCATATTTATGATGGCGCATCGTGTTCATCATAGGCCCATTAAACCAAATGGACTGGGTGACTGCTCCACCACTTGCAGGGCAGGACAGGCATTGTTTGTGTAAGTAAGGAAGTAAGTAAGTAAGTGTGCGTGTGCATGCATGTCTTTATTTCCTTGTATGGGCAACATTTTAGCCTCACAATGACAAGGACAATTCATAATCTGTAAGCAATTTGTGTACATATGTATGTGTGCATGTATTTGTGCATTCTTCTTTGTTTACATGTGTATTAATATGACATCAGTGTAGTGAACTGTGGGCAGCAAGGTGTATGCACCCTTATACAATTTTTAAACTATTATTTTGGTAGGCACAGCACAGGAAACTGGTGAAATTTATAGATTCCTAATGTTTGGCTCTTGATTATAACTCCCAAAGTATGAGCCAGGGGGAAAAAATAGTAAGAAAAATGAAACAGTGATCCTGGGTGACAACGACATCATTAAATGCCAGTAATGTCCAGAGATAAAGCTGAGGAAAGTGGTTAGCTGGCTGCAGTAAAACACAGAGGACAGCCAGCAGAAGACTGGAGGCCATTTGAGGCTTCATGGTTGGTCAGCAGAGCTTAAATATTGAAGCACTTATACAGGATTGAGAGAGGCAGGTGTTAGATGGCTTTCAAATGTAGAGGTGCTAATTAAAAAAATAGGAGAAAATACATCACTAATCATAATCATAAACTCCAACTCAATAAACCCAAACTGACTACTCTGATCAAACATTAGATTACTTTGACTTGCCTGTACATAAAGATGGACAATGTGTCTAAATCTGTCTGTGTCTATAAGTAAACTGTCAGCAAATCTATTATAATCCAGTCCAACAGACCAACAGTAAATCTGCTTTGGATGGCAGTCATCAGTTTTGTTATGGCAAATGCACAGTTTTTCTGTGTGAGTACAGTCACACACAGTACTGTAGAGTATACAGTTGCTGTATATGTGCAGTACTCTACAAGCTGATACAGTGTTTGTGTTTGTGTGGGGACATACGTGCTGGAAGCAGCTGCGGACACTAGGTTCGATGTTGGATCCACCAAAGGCAGCCACCTCTCCCAGCTGCCTCGGGATCTGGATGGCTTCATGAAGCAAAAGACCGAGCTGCCTCTGGTCACATGTGTCACCTGGAGATGCTACCTGGCTGAAGAGGTCTGAGGGAGGGAGGGTGGGATGGATGAACAGAGAGCCAAAGATGAGAAAGAAGGAGTTAGGAAAGCAGTCAATATATATGGGTGACATATAAAATGAAACACACAGGTATACACAGAGGTAAATAGTGAAAGAGTGATAGTATAGCAGAGAGAAGGAGCAAAAGAATGTGTATGCAGTATGTGGGTGGGAGGTGATGGGGAGGACACAGGCAAAAGATGCATTTTTAATCTTTCTATCTTGCTTGCCATAATTCTTTCTCCTCTAATCTTTCCATCCCTTCCTGCCACTCTCCCCCACATTTTCGTGGAGATTGACAGGGATGTGCTCTATATGGATGCAGGCCCAGTTACATGCTTGCCCGGTGAACATGTTGATGGCATTATATTTCAGATGACATTATGAAACATCACCAAGACTCATGCCCAAACTGAGCACAGAGAGCGGAGAGGGTAATCTGGGAAAAGAGAGGAGGAAGGGAGAGAAATAGAGGGCATGACAGGTCTTTCTGCTTGGCTTGTAGCTGACTTTGATCTCTGTGTGAGGTCTGGCCCTGATGCCAGCTCCTGTTATGTATGCGTGTGTGTGTGTGTGTGTGTGTGTGTGTGCACACAGAACACCTGCAATAGCGTGTTCTGACACACACTTCTTGTGTCATCTCAACCTTACATCTCGCTACTTTCTGCTACAACTACACACAACTGCCATAAAAAGAGTGTCAAATTGCAGCATGCCTGGTTAGCTGTGTGTGTGTGTGTGTGTGTGTGTGTGTGAGAGGTTATATGCATGTGTCTGACAGCCAATGAGACTGAGAGTAAAGGAGGAAGGATGCAATCAACCGAGCTTGATACCCTACTCAGGCTAATAGAAACTGCCAGTGGAACGAATAGGCTCAGGGATGGAGTCCATGCCATGGCAAGGGAAAGCAAGGAGAACGAGTGAGGAAGAGGGGAGAAGAGGAAGCAAGAGTAAGTAAGACAGAGCAGAAGGCACAGTGGCACTTGTATGCAGAAGAACAATGGGGTGACAGCAAAGGAAGACAGACAAAGATCAATAAAGCAGTAGAAACAAAGAGTAAGCAGGCAAAATGACAAGTCCCTTCCCAGTGCAGCAAACCTATATTCACACTGCCTAATCCTCAAAAATAAATCAGAATAGAAAATTAAATAAAGGACAGGGGAAATGTGTAGGAGGTCTCTCATCCAATTAAACGGCCCGTTCTCCAGCTCCCCTCTCTCTCTCTAACTGTGAGTTTGATTAATACTGCTGAGATTACAGCTGTGCTGGAGCAGTATGGAATCAACTCGCAGCAGACTGGCCCGCACAAGAGGGTGGGAGAGTGGTGTGCACGTGTACATCCGTATGTATCTTTCCTACTCAATGGCACTTACATTTATATTTCTCCTCGAGGTGTCCCTTGGAGAGAGACAGCAAGCCAATCTTCATAGACAGGACACGGATCTTCCCGCTGCGTCCACTGCAAGAACCACACACCAACACGCAAATTAGACTGTGGCACTAGGTCATTATATTTAGTGTGGGTTTGTGTATATGCGTGTTCAGATCTCATCTGTATGCAACAGCATAGTCTAAATCGTGTGCTGTGTTTCATTTTGTGAGAGATCTGGCGAGCTGCCACCTGTTTACCCACAAGCAATGTTTACACCAGTATGCATGTTGGTTTATAGCATGTGAACACGTGATCATACAGTGCTGAACTCAGTGTTCAAGGCAGTGCAGTATGTATTAGCATGTTGTTTTGTATGTCCGCTCCCAAACAATAGACGTTTGACATTCAGATGCCATTTGAGGCACTTACTGGGGTATACAACATGTTATAAGAGAATAATTATGTATACATATAAATATGTATATGTGAGTAATATTGTCAGTATGCACAGATAAGACCTACAAAGATGGATTTGAAAATGAAGCAGTATAATGATGTATCAGTTCTGCCACTGAAATTAAGAACATTTAAATAATGATATTTAACCAGTATGTATTGTGGGATGTTTAAATGTGTAGCCAAGCAAATATATGATGAAACCAACACCATAGCATCCTTAATTCATCACGCCAAGATGCAGGAGGCAACATGCACAATTTAAAAAAAAAACTTTACGTACGTGTCATAAACATTGAGCAGCCAGTTGAGACACATGTCAACACAGAGGGGCACGTTGACCAGGTCTTTGTGCTCCTGTTCCAGGCCGTCATAGATGGATGTCAGGCAGTTGATGACATCAGGAACAGTCAGCAGGTGATTGTTGTTTGTGAGTTTGTGCTGCTCAAAGGTGTTCTGTGCCACGCTGAGGTCCAACAAGTCCACTTCAGATGAAATGAGGAAGGCAGAGATGGAAGCGAAATGAGCAGAATGAGGGGAATTATACAGAAAATTAAATTAAAAAGTGCAGGAGACAAAGGAAAAGTTAAAACCAGAAAAGAAAGTTAGAAAAGAACAAGAAATATGAGGTGATGGGGACAAAAAGAAGAGAGAGCACATTGAATCCATTAGTAACCTTTCCAACTTGTTCACTGAGCTCAGCAGTGGCTTAGTTTTTTATAAAACTGCCAAGAAATCTGAGGGTTTGAAAATGGCACACAGTACTCATCAAGGCACTTCAAATTTGCAGACTTGACTGGTATTTTGTCCAAAATAGTTCAAAACAACTCATTGCGTGAGCCTGCTGGGAGTACAGACAGAGCGAACAGATAGATCATTGTGGTGAAATATTAATATTAGAGAGAAATCTGAAGACAAAGAGACAAATGAGAAGATAAATGTAAGAAAGTCAGACAGAGTGATCTAGTTTCTTCTAATTTAATTTGTTGGCTACGTCTTCAGTGATAAAAAGGGAACAATATATTTATATCAATATCACATTTATGTTTCCATCATCTCTTGCACTTCTATCACTTATGAATCTTGAAAGTAACACACACTGGGGAAAAACAAACAAAAGCTGATGAAGTCACACACAGATATGTTCACCTTTTCTATGGCATCTATTGAAACCTGAAAGTCCTGCATACATGCACACATTAAAAGATACTATGCTTTTGGGACACAGTGTTTTAATCTGAATTTACATATCTATTAAGACCAAGCTCAGACCTGCTCATTAGTGTTTTATTCAAGGTCCAATAGAAAGGTCAACCACTTATGCCCATAAGTGTGTAAAATATGTAAAGAACTCTAGATGGTAAAACAAACACTGTGTACTGTCCAGTAGAGGTGCTTAACATGACTATGTAAAGTGTAGCTATCACTCTCTCTAATCACAACAGTTTAGAAATTGCTCTTATGTGTGCTATTGTTAGAATATACATTTAGTATATGCTATATAACTTTAGATTAATCTAACAACTAATAAATTATAGGTGGTGCAAAGACTTTTTACCAGCCTATTAAAGAGTGCACCAATGGGCATCACATGATTTAAACTTTTTCTTCCTTCTTTTACAACTCTCTTCCTAGTGATATACTAGCTTAAAGCTCCTTCTTCTCCATTTCATCCTTTGCCTCATCACCTTCAACCCCCTCAGCAGCTCCTTGCTCTATGTGTCCCCTGCTCCCCAAACAACGCTAATTACTGAGGTGTATCCACGTGGAGCAGACACAGCAGGACAACCAAGCTGTTAGAAAGTAAAAGTGTACTTCTCTCACTACACATGCAGATATAAAGCTGAGAGGCTGTGGTGTTTTAGTGGGATGCTGCACAAGCTAATTTGTGTTCCTCCATCCTCCTAGCACAGACTTAACCCAATTAGTTGTTTTATAGTATCCCTGTCATGTGTGCACACCAGTCTCTGACACACACAGTCATGTGCGCACAGTAAAACATTCACACAAGGCACACACATCTCCTAGCAAAGCTTCTATATGAATCCAGGCTAATAACTAATAAACTACTGATCCCTCTGCTGTGCATGTTTTGCACTGTGACTGTTCTAATCTAATGAATGAAATTGAATTGCAGTGCCCCAAGTTGAAATCACTCAGGCTAATGCATTCCCGTCACGAATAAACACGTGCAATCAGAGAGGCAATATGAGACAGCAAACCAAAACGCCTGAATCACTCGAACTCATTAAGAACAAACAAATATAATAACACATGATGGGTGCACACGTGTCTAAAGCGGCAAACATGCGTACACCTAAATGAGGCATGGTACAATTTAAATTTAACTATTTGTTTCAGTCACATACACACGGCAAACTTCCTATTAACAGCAGGATGTAAATGAGCAGCGTGGGCTCACAGCGCGTGCTGCTATAACAGCTGTATAATAGTTAACATTTGTTAGCACTATTACACTGCGCTGAGCCCAAGGAGCTGCTGCCATGCTGGTTGAAACATCGTTGCACCTGAAGGCATGTGTCATGTATGAGTGTACTGCAACTGTTATCAAAGCTTACATTATAAATGAGGAAACAGCGGTTCTCATGTTAAGGTTTTAAAAAAAGCACAGCCTAAACGAAACACCTGTGAGGCTATGCTCAAAAGAATTAACATAAACACAAGCTTTGACTGTACATGAACAAAATCACACACACACATACTTAAATAGTGTGTGAAACATATCCTTGGCTCCGGAGCTGCTCTGGAACAGAGTCTGGCAGAGCTTCAAATCATTACTGCATCCCCTCGTTGCACTCAGACATCAAAAGAAGCAGACCAGGACTGTAGGTATTAAGGTGTGTGAGAATGCGTGTCTTACTTACAGCACAGTGCTTTCTGTAGTCTGCGGATCTTCATGGCTGTTCGGTACGCTGAGAATCTCACATTGTTCAGGTCCGCTACAGGCAGAGACATAGACAGAGATGAAAAGTAGATGGACAGAAGGAAAACAGAGGCAAAACATCAGAAGAACAGAGTGTAAATGAAATTTGTTTTCTGAGCAATCAGAAGCAGGACGTTTGTTTTCAATAAAAGCTGAATTTCTTTTACTGTCAGAGAAGATGACTGAGGGGGGGGTGGCCTAATGTGGCCTGTGTAATTAGGCTACTCAGTTCTGTCTCACTGGGGGCTGGTGCTATTTGTTGAGCTGCCGGCCTACAGCAAAAACACTCCCAAAGTTTCACAGCTTATTACTTATCCAGTTGCTGATTAAAGAACAGACTCACTGGCCACCCACTGGGAACAGATACATGCATGTGGATTTTAGAATGGAGCAGGAGAGAGAGGAAGGATCATGGTGTTAATGCAAAGAGTAAATAACAGTAACTAGACAAGTGACAAACACACCTGCACCAGAAATATGCCTTTAGAAGGTACAGAGCTGTTTTATATGCAAGATGCAATTTGAAAGATGAGATAATTTCTTCTGGTTAAACACAAGCATGCTAGAGAACCCTGTAGACCATGCAAATGGTCTGTACAGCACCAGCAATTAGTGGGTGAAGTGACAAGTTATGATTTATGATCTGCTTGCACATTTTGTGAAACAGGCCCCTGGTTCTTTAAAAGACCCAACACAGAGATAACAGGCTATAGTAATTTCATTAAAGGTTCTCCTCAATCAAGTTCAAGAAAAACTTTTTCTTCTGACTTACCTTAGGTAATATCTGGAGCAATATCTGTCACTGAAACTTTTGCTTCTACCCCACTACATTGGCAGTAAAAGTAATTTGGTTTGTGGCACTTCGAGCATTGACAAATTACATTTCAAGTTTTCAACGGCAATATCTCTTTTCAGAATCAGCAACACCATTTTTCAGGATAAGACACTGTACAAAACATGCTGTAAAAACCTTTCATTTGAGTATTTGCTGAGGTCCCCAACTAGGGCTAATGAAACTAAAACTATATGTCTCTAAATAACAAACATCTTCAGGAAAGTAATTAAAATATTTGCAAAATTGTATGAAACAAACAAAAAAATAAAACACTCTAGGCACTAGAAACATTTCCTACCTAGTGACTGGTAGAGCTCTGTCATCTTTGGATGGTCCCAGCAGGTTGTCTGTGTCTGGTGACTGAAAACCACAACAGTAGAGAAGAACCAGTAGATTAAAACACAAAAAGCTTCGACAGAACATAAGCTACTGACATCAGTAAAAACACACACACAACAAACAAAGCAACACAAAAAAACACTACAAAAATAAATAAAATAAATAGTGACTGAACACTGTTGCTTTCACACACAGGACTGCAAAGAATCTGACCTTTCTCTTACTGCAGCTGCCAATCAGTGCACCTATTGGAGCTCTGCTGGCTGTGATGCGAATGTGTCTGTATATTTCAAGAAGTCACCTGGCTGTCAGAAGTTGTACTGAGATCCGCTTGAATTTTTGGTGTTAAAAAAGTCTGCTTTTGAATGCTGAAGCTCCCTGGTGGTTTCTGTGATGACTCACTGCAGACAGGCTGCAGGAAGTGAAGTCAAGTGCTGACAGTAACCTGAGGAGGTCAAGTGGACAACACTGCTTCCTTGTTTGCAGATGTTCATCACTATTCAGCGGGTGTACAGACTAATGACCCTTTTTACACCTGCACAGGCATCGCTAATGCCTGGACCACCCTGCACTGAAAAACTGCTCGCACTTTATTTACTGCAGATGACCTACAAAGAGCTTGCCTGACTTTGAAGGTCTAGGAAGGAAGGTATTTGCCTTCCCAGGCCACAACTGGTCAATAGCTGTGGTCACAGCATTTTTGTCATTCAAGTGTCGATAGATATGTCAAAAACACGATAAAGCTAGTAGAATGACGGGAATTAGACACAGTCAATACACTACAAAACAAAAATCTGTTTTACATTTAGGCACTCACACACACCACAAAGCAGGCTAGATTTTTATCAACAAAAAGATTAGGCAGTTTGTGCTTATATCCACAGCTCACGAATGCCATAATGAGGACAACTTAGTTGTCAGATTCAACTGTGCTCAACATTTTCCCTTCAACTCATTCCCTTTGTAATTCCTGAGCAATCATTTTTGTTGTCCTGAAGAAGCTAAAAAAGCAAACTGATGACACATTTCCTACAAAACTGCAACAGTTCAGATAACACAGATGGAAATTTTTCAAGAGAGGGGCACCAGGGAATATTAAATAGCAGAAAACTATAACTGAGATTTTATGGCTGATATATGAAAGCTTCTTGGATACAGCAATAAATCCTCAGTGAACCTCAACACAAAAATCTTATTTTCACAGCTATGGTTTGTGTTTACACTGGCTTTTTTAAACACACCAAGGCCTTTAAACCACATGGATATATACTGTATATTCACATATCTAGTGTCAAATTATTATTTTAATCCATTTCTCACACAAATAAATCAGACCAGAGAGCACTTGAATAATATTTTTAGGCAGTCTCTGTCCAGCTGTTAAGACTACACCTTAGTTACACAGCATGACACCATTTCTGTGTCTATACTTTGTTGGCATGTAACTTCAAAGTAGTATTTGTTTAAATAAAAAAAAAATAACATGGGAACATGGCAATTAAAATGGCCTTTAATCAGATGTGACCCTGATTTTTCAGGAGGTGGTTTACCATGATCAAAAGCATCTGGGGATGAATCAGCTTCGATCTTGCAAAATGTGTGTGGCATTTCCTTCATAAACATCATTAAATGATATCTTAAGTATGCATAAACAAATCAAACGGGGTCACAGAAAGGGATGCTGCAGCAAGCGGAAAAAGATAAAATTTATGTAGCCTCCGGGGCACTGCGAGGGGGGAAATAACCTTTTACAAGATATTTTTATGAGATGTCTGTCTGAGTGAGCAAGCAAAGTAGACAGTTTGTGCCATGCGAAAGAAGTGAGAGGTCTGACCCTTTTCCACTAAGAGATCACTATGATAAAAATTCAAGTTATGAAAAATAATTGCTATTTCCTTTGACATTTCTGTGTGGCATTGCCATTTCGAGCTGCTACAGGCCAACAGAAGGTTAAAGCAGTTTTGTTCTAATTCTTCTCTGGTACTTGATAATTATCCACAACCAACATTCTCCACTAATAATGACTATACTTGTCTTTCTCTCATTCCTACAAAAAGATACATTTTTTTTTGCCATCCTGGACCATGGGGCAATGGGGCAATGTATCCCATCAAATAGCTAGCTAGCCAGTATTACATTTTGCTGCTGGGAGTTTGTCAATGTCACACATTCAGACGCCTTCATGAATAATCATGAGTGTGCAGATGATAATTATGAGTGTGACTGGATATCCAGAGAGGCAGGATTAGTCAAATATATGAGTAAGCAAGACAAAGATTTCTAAAACTTTTTTAGTAACAGCTACCTGCCAGTCTTATAAGGAAGCGTCTATGATAGGTGATAAGTGCCCGCATTCACCACGTGACATCTTCTGCCTTTCACCTTTACCCTGCTGCCTCTTTTTTGCACTGAAAAAACAGCCCTCTCTTTCCTAGAGTTATCACTATTCCAGTTTTGAATCACAGTTCAAACAGGATAAGTTCTTTTAAGTTCTTGATCCATCTTGAGGAAGGAATGAACGCTGTCCATCCATGTATACAAAGATTGTCTGCTTATCTAGGAGCACCAACCACACACATAATGACCCTGCACCGTACGTTTCCTGGCAAAAATCACAGACAGACGGTTCAAACAGAAAAGCCTTGGAATGTAGAAGAGACTTTGTCTAATCTTTGCCGAGATGCAGTCTGGCTGTATTTCCTCTCAGAAAGCCCACAAGGCGTGTGAGCCCCTGCTACCATGTCAGAATGACTAAAAAGGGACAGATCGCAAGGTTGACAGCATGAGGCTGTTGGCATACAACTTGTGTGAATCCGTTTGATTTTCCCCCCCAATATGTCGCTCAAACTCCTCACTACAGGGGGTGGACAAGTCCCGCTTTTAATCAGGGGCCCTTTGTCAGCCCAAAGAAAAGAGGCAGAGTGTGAAAAGAGATGGAAGAGGAGATGAGGCGTGGCTTGTGGAAATGAATGTGAAATCAAAGACTGATGCGACTATCCCAAGGATGTCACGGCACTGAAAGCGACCTGTGATTAGTCCTAGAAATGGATTTAGAGTTCAGTTTTCGAGTTGCAAATTAAGTGGGATGGCATGAATGTGCACACATTTGTGTGTTGAGCAGGGCTGGAGAGGACAGTGTATAGCTGACTGTCTTTATTTTAAAACTAGAGAAAATCTGTAATCTGTGGTTGAAGTTGAAGATGGATTTGATTCTTTTCTCATGGTTTTGGAGTGGCATTTTAGCTGCTGAAAGCTGCACATTCTAGAAAAACATCTGGTCAAACCATCTTAAGAGTCACTGACAAAACATACAGTATGTTGTGTGCTCAAAGTGTGTGTCTTTGGTTAGTGAGTGAGGGCTTGGCTCCAGTTGGACTTCAGACAGTAGGCATTTTTGGGTTTGTGTAGTGATTTCCTTGCCAGCATGAGTTTGTGTGTTTAAATGCACGTGTGCGTACTATTCTTTGTGCAGGTGTTTTGTTTGCGTGAGTGGGTGGATGCAGGTTCATTGATGGGGCACATCTGTGATCACAGCCTGTTGTTGACTCTAAAGTTATAATCCTGTCCTCCAAGGCAATGCCTGTCTCTGGCTTTCATCTCTGATTCCCCTGTATTGCCAAGCTGCAGGCTCAAATAGAGAACAGGTGTCCTCCCACTCTCTTTTTGTCTTGGTCTGTGTCTTTATGTGAAAACATTTATCCAGATTTCCTCTCAAATGAACACATTTGCAATGTGATCAGATGCACCAAATCAACAATTTTTAATTGCTGGTTTAAAGACCTTGAAAGAGCCGCCACCAAGCAACATAAATATAGATTCCTTGGAAAATGGTTGCATCTAATGTTTTTGAGATGTTTCACCTGTCAACTTTAGCAGCTGAGGCTTTTATGGTGGCTTGTTCTGTGCAATAAAGGGAATTTTCAAGAATGGCCATTTGACAATTTGACATTTTGACTTGGTATAGACAGATTTTTCTTACTGAAAATAGCTGTGACTTCAGGTTTGGTTAGTCAGCAGTTTACTGCCATATGGTTACATGATTTCTGGATAAAAAAGCGCAAGCTTTCAAAAATGGCATAGCCCATACTAAAAAGTAGAGAAATGTTGTTGGCTGATACTTTACCAACAAAATCTCCCTTCGTCTGTTTAAAAAGAAGTTTTGGGGTATATCTTGAAGGGAATAAAGCAGTTGGAAATCTATAAACATCTCCATAGATGCAAGTTGTAAAGATCATATGACATACATACAGTATGACAAACTATACATATACTTTCGATTGGCCTGACTACGTTCAGGTAAATGAATGAAGTGCACAAGAAGTCATTAAATGAATGTAAAGAGTTGCAAAATAAATACCTGGTTAATGAACACACAAGAAACTAAAATCTGCTTATCAACATTTGGGAGATTTTGGTTTTTCAGACTTTGCTCTTGCGGTTGTCTGTTCTAAAATATATCACACTCTGACCTCTCCTAAAATTAGTCCAATTAGACCAAGACAGAAAGAACACTCATTAATTCAAGTGCTGAAAATTCACAGACCTGCTGCCTGTGTTGAAGAGTCACAAACAAACAGTTTCAACATTATATAAGGTTCACACACAAAAAAAATAACTGGAAACAATTACAAAATGATAATGGTTGAGATGAATATCAAAAATAATGAAGGAAGCTAAAAACATTATTTTCCAGACCGTATCCTGCCTCTAATGCATTTCCAGGGTATATTAAGCATTTCCCAACACTAACATACATACACGTATAAATACATAGAGTTTATACAGGCACAAAGACGGTTGTCAAATCCATTTCTTTCCACTTACTTGATGTAATATGGGACCTTATTTTGAGAAACCGCACGTTGCCAGGGGAGCTGTACAGAAGCTGTGACAGAGATAAACAGAAAACAAGGATGGAGAAATAGAAAAGCAAAATTTTAAATAGGCAAAATCGAAAAATTTTAACATGTGGTATAGTAATCCATTTAGCATTTGAAACCAGACTAGAAATAATTCTCACATCTAACACTTCCATAATAACAAAATCTAGCTATAAAGAAGTGCATGAAATTATCTGGGTATTGTTTTTTTTGACAGAAAAGTGGGAAGAAGACATACAATGTTAAAAAAAACAAGAAAAAGGGCCACATGCTAATCATTGTGGGTATGGAAGGATATGATAAATGACAGACCAAGGAAATCTTAAAAATGACAAGCTGATACAGTGTTAAAACTAGCCAAATATAAGTCTTGAGATGCTCTCAAGAGCAATACAGAAAAGAAATGCTTCTTGATTTATCGCCCTCCCACTTTCCCTCCTCCTTGACACAGCTCTACGCTCAAATAGAGAGATGAAAAGACAGCAAGAGAAAGAGATTAAGTGAGATTGGGAGATATATGAGATGGATAGGGCAAGATACGAATGCCGTACTTTATTGATCCCTGAGGGAATATTAAGCTACTAGTGTAATGAGAGCGAATGTGTGATGGAGGAGATAGTGTCATATTGCCAGGAAGATGAAAGAAGAGACAGGGTGGTGTTTGTCTTGTGCTGAGCTCTCAGCAAGGCTTACTTAGTAAATTCATGTCTACTGGTGACACAGAACATCAGCCAAATTACCACCTGCTCTGAATCAGACATTGTCCATTATGTCTCCGTCTCTGACGACCAGCAAAGGAAATCAGGTGGAGCTGTGAAAATGATGTGATTATAAAAAAAAAAGAGAGAAAGAGAAAGACACAGAGAGCGAGCGACTGGTGCTTTGTTTAATATTCACACTCCTGCATTTGTCTTTCCTCTTTAACTTTGTGTGTCTCTCTCGCTGTTCTCAGTCTGTTAATGACCACTAAAGAGGAAGAAAGAAGAGGGGGCCAGTGGAGAGTTGTAATTAAGCACTGCATAATTCAATAGTAAAGTGCCTTGTCTGCAAACTGCGCAAGTATGAGTATGCACGTGCACCTACCCATATCTGAGGGCAGGCTGTGAAAGCTGAAGATTAGAAGAGGGAAAAAAACTGAGGGATGTGAAATAGTGTATCTATGTGGAAACAAACTGTGCCCCCACAATTTTCTAATTACCTAGAAGAGGTAATTGGCTCTGTACTTACTGGAGAGGAAATGTTGGGAAGAAGGGCCGAAATCTCTGTGGGCTTCCTGAAGCAGCTTTAGTCTGTCCTCAACTGCCACCTGCACAATGATCAGACAGACACGAGAGAAGACAGTCACTTGAATGCACAGAGAACTTTACAGAGGCTGGAGCTGGTGTCATGGTTGGGGTGAATTCAATTTCAGCACAATTAATTTTGAGGTGGATTTGCTGTAAAACCCCGAGCTCCAGGAAGATTTTACTTTAAAAGTTATAAATATATAGTGTATTATGTCTGTGTATATGCTATACCTGGATATGTGTACAATATGATATGTTATTTACTTTTTTTAAAACTTGGTTTTGGTGTGTCTTTGTCGCTAAAACACATTGGACAGAGGTAAATGCAGCTGAAACCAGGGTTCCACAAGCCAAACTTGTGGCAACTTGTACTAATGTGGAAACATATGTGGCACAGAACTAACAAAACGATAGGGAAGCATCAACAACATGTTGCCAATAACACACAGAGCAGAAAGCTGTTTAATAGTTGTTTAAATAATAATATAAAACTAGACTCACACCAGACTCAAACCATACAATGCAAAGATGGAGTGGATTTCTTTCCTCACCTACTCTATATTACCTTTATTGTTACAAAACCCAACAAACTGTTATATTGGCTTATTAGCAATGCTTGTTTTTCACATTAGTATGCAGTTATTTCAGAAAAGGTGAAACTTCATTCTGCTTTGCATTATCAATCTCACACGCACTCACTTCTTTACTCCTGTAAAAGCTGTGTCTTGACCTTTAAGGCACTGCACCTGTGCCCTGTATGGCCGTGGGGCTGGTTTGCTTTATCACTCCCAGTAGTATTGGCAGCCTTTAACAGCCAGACTGACACACATGCACACACCCCAACATACCAGGCATTATGGCAACCAGATCACAGCTGCCCACACAGGAATCCTGGAAACAGGTACATAAAGGCCAACAGCTCTGTGTCTTTCTGGCCACTAATGGCTATTATGATAACTGTCGCGCTGAGGGGAAGATGGGAGCTGTCTGCATATAAAAACCAAACCATCAAACTACACAGTCAGATCTGGCTTATTTGTGAAGTTGTGGCCTTGTAGCAGACAGAGAATTAGAAAGAGTGGACACAGGGTGCAGTCCACTGAAACCCTGTGGTCATGGAGCCAGTGTTTGAGTTATTGTCATTCTCCAGGTAGAAAGACTATTAGCGAGAGTCTGTGCAGTACATACAAACATATCACAAGGCTACCAATTAGCCCAGCTACCCAGTTTCACTCAGTCTCATACTTAAGAGATGACTTTCAGTGTCTTTCCAAGATTTCATGTTTTTCAACTCATAACTCCCTTTCCTGCTTGTTTTATGCCCACACGCCTTTATTCTGCCCACATTCCCACCACAATTATATATAGCACTGATGCTGTGTGGCAGCATACAAGACAAACTTCAAGTAAGTTTCCATGTCAGTGTCTGAGAAAGCACAAGCCCTTTTCATACAGAAACCCCTGTTGATAAGAAGGTGGCCCCTTTTTTAAAAGGTCATCCTAAAGGCTTTCCAGTGTTCACTTTACACAGGTATGTCACCCTGAATTAGAGGTCTGACATTTAAAGGCATGTCTGACATGACATAACATACATGTTGGATATACGCTGCTCTCAAAACATTAATTGTGGATGAACCGTGATGTGTTTTACTAGTATATTTAAATATATTCTGTGGTATCTGTGGCTACTTGGTGTTCTTTAAATTGATGCTATCACAGCTTAGTAGTGTGATGTAAATCTTGCAGACATCAGAAGCCAGTCTGGTCAACATAAATTTCAAGGGCGTCAAATTCTCTGTAATGAGTAAGAAAAACCGTCTAAATTAATTTATAGATCTTTACCTCATTTACACCAGATTATTCTTGCCAAGAATAATGCAAAATTCAAAAATTCATTAAAAAACAAACAGATTTCAAAGAGACTGAAGAAATAGGACAGTTCTTTGATGTGGGAATGTGTCTGAAGGAATTGTTTACAAATTGCTGATTTATATTTGCACATTGCCATGTTCTATGCTAGACATTCAGCAACAGAAAAGATTTGACTCCCTAATTCTACACAAACATCCCTTCTCTTCACTTTCCTTGTGACTACTTCTTGACTACAAAAACACTTCTCCACAACTTTCCCAGTAGGGTTGAGACATGATCCACTCAGAGAGTACCAGAAATGCTCGGCAAGTCCCACATTGGATCAGACCGAGACATTCAAGCACATAAAGAGGCAAGAATGTGACAGGTGTGACGTGAGACTAGTGTCCATTGATGTGTAGTGTATGTGTGCAGTGACAAGGTGTTGCATTGAGCAAAGAGATGTATCCAAATAAAACACGTACACAAGTAGAGGGACAACTCCCAGTCCCGTGTGTTTGGCTGACACAAAGAAACATCAGCATAAGAGAAAGTGGAGTAGACAGACGGAAAGACATAAGAGAAAAAAAAACAGTGGGAGAATGAGTAAAAGGAAAGAAAGAGGATCAAGATATATTGAAGACGGCATTCATTTAGGCAAATGAGGACAAACTGGTGAAGCAAGAAAAGAGGCGCTATAAAAATGGTGTGTGTGTGTGTGTGTGTGTGTGCCTGATTTAACAGCTGCAGAAGATTCAAGAGGATTTACCTGTAGTAGTTTCCATCTCATGTTGAGCTGGTCCAGTTGTCTGGAGGCAGTGGAAGACAACTGGATGTCCAGTGGTGTCAGCTCTGCTGAAAGCTCGTTGACAATCCGCACATCCTGACGTAATGGAGCAATCTCCTCTCTGAAAACCTGCATAAGAAGTGTGACTAATATTGTAATTGCGTTACAATTATAAAGTTAGTCTGACTTTCTCAGTCGTGACATTTTTCCACAGTCTTTTCAAATAATATGAATTCTTATAGTGAAGTTTTATTTTTTTTGTTCTGGTTTACTGTGGTGACCTCATAATCTCCAGCTAGAGGAAAATGCTTTAAATTGAGTATTGTTGTGCTGCTGTTCTGCTCTACTGTCGCTGTCAATATAAACTTAATTCCTACAGACTTTGTGTGTCACTGTAGAAGAGTGTTGCCATGGTTGTTACAGTATGCAATCTATTAATAGACCACATTATCCAAAAGTGGGTCCCTACATGACATGGATATTATGAGATATAATTGGATATTGGTTATTAAGGCCAGACTGTCCATACCACAGGGAGACCATCATTAAGATCTAAGGTGGTGTAATACGCATTGAAATGAATGCAACAGTCCACTTTCCTTATGCAACCTGTAAAACCATAACTTTACAATTTTCAGTTTTCCTTCTGTCCTACATTTCTCCTTTGCCTCTCCTTCTTTCACTGTCTACTGTTTATTAGGAAACACTGTTGTATTTGTGCTTGTTAACTGGATGTGTTGCCTGTTTCTTGGCCAGGTCTCCTTGGTGAAAGATGTGTTCAAATTTGATGAGGAGCATTTGCAAACAAACAAGACATAATCATCAAACCCAGTACACCATAAAATGTTTTTTGTCCTACTGAAAACAAAAAGATAAGTACGGAGTACTTCACATCCAAGGAGTTTTTGCAAATACGTTCACTTGATCAAATTGCAGTTAAATCAGTTCACCGTTAACAAAAAATATGTGATTTATACGCTGAAGTCCTACATACAGAGGAGTGGGTGCTATATCGTGACTTAATGACTGTAGTACTTTTGCAGTATGAAGACAACAACAGCTTTGTCTCTCTCACTTACCAGTGTCTTATCGATGTGGTCCTGCAAAGAGTCAATGAGCAGATCCCCCACAGGCTGCCAGGTAGATTTGGCCTCCTCTGCCCGAGTAAGTCGCAGGTCGAGCTGATCCATGGAGCTCTGCAGCTCCTGGAGCCGCTCCAAGGCTCGTTCCACCTGACTGTGCCAGCCACCTACATGTCCTTTCAGGCGCTCCCATCGCTCCTTCACCTCACCAGTCTGTTTGCGGATAGCCCGGGCCAACCCTCTGGCCTTCTCCTCTGGTGTGAGATCTTTAGAAACCGCAGGAAAAGAGGAACAGAAGAGAAAGTTTTAATCAGATTATTGATCTTTAATTTATATTTTAATCTTTATTCTATACACATGAATACATGGAATTGAGGAGGATTAGAAAAGGAATGCTAGAAATACAACCCAAACTCTTGCAGCTAAATACCTGTTTTAAAAAATTACCATATTGTTTTCCAAATATAAACATTTATGAATGTTTTTATATTATACTTGTATATATACATAAGATTAAGATCTGTCACTGTTAGCCATAACATTCTATGGTCCTAACTTATAAAATGTATTATAGATTGCACAGAATGATGGGCTGCATATGTCTTTTGTTTTATGTTGTATAATTGTTTTATAATTAAGGTTGAGATACTAAATAATTTCTCCTTTCCAACATTCATGATCTCTAACACAGTGAGATGTGTGAGTGGATGCACAGGCACTCAAGGAAAGCTGAAAAAGACACCAAGGAAAAAACAGAGGAAAAAAATCATGAGAGGGACGAAGGATCTAGGGAATGATAAAGGCAGGAAAGGTGACAAGATGGGATAATTGTGACATATCAGGGGATGCAGACAAAAAGGAAAGAAAGGAGTAGGCAAAAGAGAAAACGGCTCCCCGACTAGTCATTTTAACTACAAAGAAAGATGAGCAGCTTTTATGAGTCTTAAGGTCTCATCCCCAGGGTAATGACTGAATTACATTCTTCACCTGTTACACCACTGCAGTGTCTTTTTTTCCCCTCATCTCTCCAATTCACACACACAAGTCAGACATTTATGAGACGTACTGCAGGTAGCACCACATAATAACACAAAAAGTGTAATGGTCTTTCCTTTGTAATGGAAAATGTAGGGTACAAACGAAATAATTATTAAATTTATTAGAACAGATAAAATTAATTATATAAAAAACAGGGAGAATGTGGGACAGATGCTTAGATTTTACCACAGTGTCACTCCAAGAAATCTCATCTCTGCTGACTACACAACAAGAACAGTCTGTGATCTTAAATCAGCTTTTTATCTATTTATACAATGAGACAAAGCTTTGATAGCTATATCAAAGATCACAGACAACAAGCCTATCAGTCTGCGCTCTGAAGTCTCACCACACCCCTACACAGCCCCTTGGGTTAGTTAATTATTTACACAGTAGGGTTTTAGTTTGAAGGGAAATGTGCTGACTTAAGACTTCCCTGCTGCACCCAACACAGACAGAGAGGGATGAATGAGCAGCTGCTTATTTGATTCTTGTGTGCACTGTTACTATATATGCCTGGTGAAATTTATGTTGTGGTGGAAAAGGGTCAGCATGTAAAAATTTGAATGCCAGCCTCAACACACACAAATGAATGTGCTTTTCTCCTCCAATCATTATCCATCTAATCACTTGTTTAGATCACTGGCACTCAGTGACCCCTGAATGGATGTCGGGAACTCAGATGAATTCATTAAGGGCTGTGGCTGATAGCATATTACTGTTATATTTTAAATATTGTTACCTTCTGCTATTTTTTTTAACAGTCTGAGAAATGTAAGTGATATGTACTCACTATGTTGTGCCTAAAAACTCAGTGTCCTGAGTGTCCTCAATAATGTCCTTATATTTATTAACCAGACATTGGTATAAAAACAGCATGTAGATGTTTTTGTGGAGAGTGCACATGTACCAGTCTTTGGCTGCAAGTTCTTGCGTGGTTCTCCTGGTCCCTCAATGGGCTGGTCAGCGAGAAACATTCTGGCCTGGTCCAAAGTACTGTTCACCAAGGGTTCACGCTCCTTCAGTTCTGACCGTAATAACTGCGGGGGAAACACAGAGAAATGGTTAAAGGGTCTTTGGTCTGTCACAAACTGCTTTCACCTATTAAATTTAGTCATTCAACTGAACACGGTGATGATCCTATACAGGGGCAAGGAGAGAAAGAGAGAGAGAGACAGAATATATAAGCAGAGTTGATTTTTAACAGATAATTTAAGAAGGGGTTAATTAATGCATTTTCTCTGCAGGTGTGTGCGCGTCTGACTCCTGTCTGTGCCAATAACCTTTAAACAAACAGATGATTGTTCTTCCCTTTTATTAAAACAGACACATTTGATTGACTCACACTCACATATGACCGAAGAGCAAGAGCATGTTTATCTCCAGCTTATGGATGAGATAAACAACACTATCAATGGGTAATTAGATTGTTGCTGCACTATAAAATACTTTCCCTGCCTGGGCTTCCCTTGTTAAAAGGAAAAGCATGAAGGGAGGGAGAGCAGCTATGTCAGTGTCAGAGTCAGGGAGAGCATCCAGAACAGAGCAGCGAATGAAGACAAGAGTACAGGGTCAAATCTGGCTTTTAATTCAGGTCAGTATGAAATTAGTGATACGTAGAATAAAGTGAGTTGCTATGACCCTGCAGGAATTAATACAGAGCCAACTAGCAATCGGACATATCCTGCTTATAGACAGATTATCACACACACAACCTCACATGCACACATAGACAAATATGGCCATCCACACAGATGTGCTTTTTTGACACTTTCCTTAACCTCATGTCAAACAGTAAACCTCACCACGGCTCACAGCAGGCGCTAAAACTAGATGGAGTGAGTATGGCATGTAACAGCATAATTAATACAAGTCTGACCCAAGGGGACTTCATTGCCTATCAGAGTGTGTGATTGCTCTGTGAGGAGGCAATGTAGTTTAAGGCGCTATGAGGCAAGTTGATTAGAAGAGATGGATTGCTTTGATAACGTCTCACACTTATCAGACTTATCAAACAGTGCGGCAAAAATGAGATGCCAAAAATTTTGTGTTTTTAGTCATGCACGTAGCATTGGCAGAGTGGCAGATGACAACATGTTAGGTTATATAAATTTGAAGAGAAAAGAAGACAAAGAATAATGGTGTAGGAGGATGACACGTAGATTACTCGCAGGCCTTACTCACTGAATGTACACACTATATTTGTTCTCTACATTTAGCTGTGAGTAAGCTTCTGTAAAAGTTAGGTTTAGACCTCAGCAATGACAAACTCACACTGCCTCCGGCAGACAAATGTACTCCCATGCTCAAATGGAGCATCCTGCTGAACACAAATTAAATCACCCCCACTAATAAATGGTTTGCTCTGTTCCAATGATTTCCCCCCAGCTCAAATTGGGGAAAACGTACAGTAATATGCAGGTAGCTCAGAGAGGGGGAGGGCTTGAGAGAAACTAGAAAAGAAGCGATTGAGGAAGAGGAAGAGGAAGAGAGGTGTGTTTGGGGAGACCAGATAAGAAAGGGTGGTAGAAACCAACTTCTCAGTTTCTCAGATTTTATTGTTTTGTACCCACAGATTTGTTGGTGGCTGAAATTATGCTTTAGAAGGCATTGAACCGTGTGATTATTTAGGTGCAAATATTTTTTGCTGACAGTTTAGCAAGTAAAATATTCTAATAGTGTTTTGTAATGTCATAATAAATTCTAACCTGCAAATCACAGATCAGTGTAAGAAAAAACATCCTGGTGGAAACATTCTTGCATATAATATTTACTACATTAAAGTGGCAATCGGTCTACTCACAGAGAGCTATTTCTGTAGTAATGGGGCCATGCAAAAGTGCATGAAAATAAGCAATTTATCAATGACGAGAGAGCAATTTACATCCACTCAACAACTCTGGAAAATGTGAAAATCTGAATTAAAATAATTTTGTCAATATTCTATATTACAGTAACAGAGGTAACCACCACAAGACTGGTATGACAATGTATTTCAGATGACCTGCATAATGACGAAATCACAGATTGTTGCTATTAAATACTAAAGACCCAAATATTCACACTGGTGATTCACACATTATGTAACTTAGTGTATTTGCCAAATATCAATTAATTGATAAGTTGTTTAAGCTATAAAACACTGTGGAAAATATCCAACACTAGTTCCGTGAGCCTAAAGTGACAACAAATCCTCATCTTTTGTAAGGTAAGTCAACATTTGGCGTTTTGTTTTGTGTTTTTTATGCATTAATTAATACAATTTTCTCAGCTTTAAGACCATTAAACAATTTCTGTTTTAATGTCCATCTGTGCATTCCATCTTATAGCTACAAATACCACAGGTTATACAAGGCTGTTTCCTGAGTATGAATCTAATAATATTCAACTAAATTACTCTGTAACAATAAATGTTGCAATGTATGACAAACATCGTCCTTCAATGTTAAGTGAATCCAGAGAGAGACAGACAAACACAAAAGGTTGTTGCAATGACAATTGTAATTCCTCTTTTACAGCAGAAACAGCCTCTCTGTCTGTCATCCAGCCACTGAGTTTCCTTGCAGTTCAGACAGAGGACAACACTAAAGACCTTTCCCTTACATCCATCTCTTTAGTGAAACTTCAACCTACTGGCATTATCAGAGTGTCACACAGGGACACACTTTTCATTGAGCGCATGAGAGGTAAATATCAAACACATGTGCAGCTTTCAGACTACGAAAAAGTCTTTTTTTGAGCAAATCCCAGCTGACCTATGAATAATAAAACAAGCCTGTGTATGTCAAAGATCTCAGAATATGGTCAGCGCTTGTGTGATTTGTGGCGACCAGACAAAGAAAGCTCTTGTCACTCCCACAATACTTATGGCATCTATCCTAAAGCTATGAGCGACTGTGACCTTGGCTGTGCGTGTGCATTTGTACGGATGTTTGTGTCCAATCTGTGTTTGTGTGTGGCCGTAGTAGCATACCACACTCTTATCACTGTGTGCCCTGTGCTGTGGCGCCTATAAGATAACATCACAACACAGCTAGCTACTTTCAGAGATCTGCCAAACATCCATCCTCCTGCTCTCAAAACCCTGCTATCTCTGCCTCACTGCAATATTACAGCACCCCTCATCTTCTTCCAGGAAAAAATAAGCCTCCCAAAAGGACCCCTACAACACACAAGCTCTTAGCAACAGAAAAGGACCTGAGAGGAACCAAAGGGGGCTTAACAATAGATGCTCACTCATTCAAACAAATTCCCATGAAACTGATGACATAAGATTTTCCCTGGCAAATAAAAATAAATAATGTCGGTAATTTTAGTAAAGGTAAGCCTGAAAGTCTGTAAGTCTGAACCAAATTAGATTTTGCTCACAGGTATACACTTCTTGAAGGAGCCTCAGAGTGACTCAGCTTTAAAAGTTAATTGCTCTTTTGCCCCTACATGCACTATTATCTTAGAATAGCTAAAAGCTAGTGATAGTAAGTGGTTGCCTAAAATCATACTCTCTGACATGCTCTATTAATCCCAGGGCCGGTCCTTACCTTGTTGATGCCCTAGGCAAGTTTCTGAGCTGATTTTTCATTTTTCATTTTCATTTTGTAGCTTATGTCGCATATGTCATAGTGCACACCCGACTAATCTATTGATTGCAGCCTTGGCCATTTGTGAACAAGTTAAACAGAATGTGAAGGCACCATTAAATCTTATGTGTTCACAAGCTCCTTCAGTGACATTCTGGACATACTGTAACACCTGTAACAGTTTACAATAAATGCTTCACTACGTTCACCAGCAAATCTGTCATTTGGTGTTTGGCTGGTAACATGCAGCCTTTAGAGGTATCTCGTTACAAAAGATGGTGGTTGATATTGACAACAACAATCATGAGAACAGTAAGAGGGAACCAAAACAGTAAAGTCAACAGCTGGAAACAAAAAAATCTAGGAACAGCAGGTTACCCCAACCTATAATATAATGTAGACATTTCTCCATAATGGTGGTATTGTACTTTTCACAAAGCTTTCACTTGACTGAATTATAACAAATACATAATCTGAGACAGGGCTGGTCAGGCCACTCATGTAATAAAGTCCCAGAGTGCTCCCAACAAATGCAGAGGAAGCCAACAAAACTAATTAAGTTAGTCAAAGCAAAGCAATTGTGAGGAAAAAAAAGACCCTCTTCCTACGAGATAAGGTAAAGTCCAGCACAGCACTTTAATCTATTTCCTTCTCTTTTATGACCTGTCTATTCATGTTCAAATGGTGCTAATCAATCAACTAGGCATAATGATTAAAATGGGTTCTGTAGCAGATTATTAGAGCCTCCGTGCTATAGATGGGTAATTGTTTGTTCCTTAAAGGGGCACTACATCCTAGGATTCCATTGTTGACCATTATATTGTGCATTTAAAAAACATACATACATGTAAGATACATCGCCAGGATGGGTCACTGAAATAATGGCACTTTAAAAATAAAATAAAAAATCAACTTATTACCAAAAATGTGATGTTAGCTTCTCCGACAAACGTTGTTATGGCCCCCTAAGATCAGGTCTATTACATCACGATATGGGAGGGGTCAGAGCATTTAGCAAAAGTCCTAAATGACAAAAACTGTAAGATTCGTGTTTGAGTTGTACCCCTTTAAGCATATTGAGTCTACAAATAATATCAAGTTATCCAAACATAAATTAAAATAGAATCACATCATTAGTTTTCAAATGTATAAATTGATATTGATAGATAAGTATCACTAAAATACCCACAAGCACTAGCTCCCTTGTTCCCACTCCTTGATCTAACACTGTTAATTGAATACAGCAGACTGATGAGTTTAATCAGATGGGTGCTGAAAAAGGCCTTTCACTGGATAATTGAATGTGCGATTAATAAATTCTATTCTGGCCATTATAGTGAAGAAAAACATTCAATACTCGTCACTGATGTAAGGCAGGACAATACCCCTCTGTCTCACAGATTTTAAATTCTCACACGCCAAATAAACTACTGATTTCCAACAGAATCTTATGTAAAAGTAAGAAAATCTCAAATCCTTAAAATAAACCAGTTTAAGTATATGATATTTGCCTTATTCTGCCTCCATCAACCTCGTTATGCGCAAACATCTTTCATTCTTCATTTCGGATAAAACTGTGCCTTGGTTCGTCACTCCCCGCCCATCACTTTCTTGTGATTGTTCGGACCACTGGTCTCTCATACTTTTCCTCCCTCTGATTCTTTAACAACAACAATATCCGTTGCTCTCTGCTGGGCTAAGTGGCTTAGCTTTCCTTATCTTTCCAAGTGTCTTAGAAAAAAAAGTGGGAAAAGGGTTTTTCCACAGCCCTTCAAAGCTCATAGATACCAATTTACATATATACCTATTTCCATTTACAAAGCACAGTATCTCTCTGACAGAGCAGCAGGTGTATGTATGTGTGGGTTTATCACTGTGTAACTGAAGTGTGTGTATGTATGCATCAGCACAGGGGACTCGCATGCATGTGTGTCAGTGTAAGCAAGTAATAGAGCATGACGTGTTCAAAGCTCCGGCTCTTTGTGCCGCCTGCCTGCTCATCCCTCTCAGGGTCGGCAAGACCTCCAGGCCAATCTATTAAGAATACAGAGGAGAAGGAAATGAAGGGAAAAATATAACATAGTCAAAATGAAAAGTGAGCTCTCCTCACTTTCAGCTCCCCTGTTCCATTATTTTCTTTTTCAAAGGCAAAGACCTGGAGATGAACAAGGAACTGGAGAGAGAACAGAGTGAGAAAGAAAGGCTAAGGAGAGAGCAATGCAAAGACAGGAGACCAGCAGAGGGATGGTCACGACAGAAGAATGTCAGAAAATGAGATTAAAGAACTGAAAGAGGATAATGAGAAAAGGAAGGTGAAAGTGAAGATGTGGGAAGATTATGGTCTCCTGCAGTTACTGTGTGCTCCCAGCCCAATTCCTTATCTAATGGAGAAAGTGTGATCTGCTGGTTAAGGCTCATCTCCGCTCTCCATCAGGTGTCGGGTACAAGACGCAGCCTCAACATCATCTCAGACCTCGGAGGAGAAATTTCTATGAACCTGGCGAATAACATGGTCCCACACTGACCAAGCTGTTTTTTGTCATGATCTTGAGGAAAACTCTTTTTTGTTCAACTGATCTACTTCTGAATGATTCATTAAGAGACTATACTTAGTGACTTTACAGCCGCCAAGAAATTGATTGTCTGCCACAGGAAGGAGCCACATTCTGCCTCCACAGTAGATCAGTTATCTCTGTCTTACTTGATTTTTTTTTAAATGAGTTGCTGCCAGAATGCACCGAGTTAGGATACAATTTAAATTTCTATATATTAAAGATTTTTTTAAATGTGGGTTATTTTATTTGTGCTCCTTTCTTAAACCCTTTCATTAATTTATTTATCAAATTTTCTCTACTTTTCATAAAACAGCACTGATGCGTTTTTAATTTACTTCCTCATAACTAAGAATATTCTCAGCTTTGTTGACACAGATGATGTCTGTGTGCATCATTGCTCAGTTAGACCTAAAAACTAAATGAAAGGTTATATATAATTTGTGACAGCATTTGGTCATTAATCTGCTCAGGATTGTTTGCCACACTGTACTAAAACCTAGCACAATTACAAATATGTGTTTGTTAGAAGTAGATCACGCTCTATACATGCCAACATCTATTTAATGGATATGTGTGTCCATTATGTGCAGAGTAGGGTTTCTATTGATCAGTCTCAGTGTCTGCGATCCCCTCTCCACATGGACTGCACATGTGTTTACTCTCAAGAGGTTTGAGGAATAAAATAAAAGTGTGGTGAACAGGTTGCAGAGAAAAACATTATGATGCTGACATCAATGGCAGGGGAGCCAACATACTGGGAATAAACAGTGGCCCCAAGGTGAATCATCTATCTAAAAGCAATTACATGCTAATGCACTATCACAGTAACTAGTAGTTACAATAAATAATACAGTGGGGAACACAGATAACAAACAGCAGAGGGTGTGAAAGGGTGGGCACAATAAAGGTATTGATTGCTTGTTGGAATAAAAGATACAGTGTGGTATAAGGGTGATAAATAACAATGGTTCTAAGAATTAAATAGCTCGAGCAGCAGTACTGTGTGTGCGAGTGTGCAGTAATGGTCTGGATATACCAGGGGTAGGCAAGAGCCCCAGCCCTGCTTGATTTCCCACTAACACTGAACTTACAGCTCCTGATTGGCTGAACGCACCTGATCCAGGTAATCAACAGTGTGAAAGGGAGGGATAGCTGGAAAACCACATTTAACTGTCCTGATACAAGTTTAGTGTTCTCAGTGCACGCTGAGTGATCATAATATTGTTGTTTATTTAGGATGGGCACATAAAACAAGCAGAATATGGTTATGTGGTTTAGCTGGGCAGCCTCATGCTTAATGGTGTCACAATGATTACTGCTAGTGCTTTACAGTGGCAGTGCTTGACAGTTGTAGTTTTACTATGACCAGTAGTGGATGTATTACAGACTATAACGTAGAAAGGGTGCAAGATTGTTTTGCAGTCCCAGAACCAGAACGAGGTCTCTAGCTTTACACTTAATTATGTTGTTTTGGGGCTAGCATACATCAAATTATTATTTTATTTACAAAGAAACAATATGATAACATTTGCTTTATACAATGTGGCATGATAGTTATAATACACACACCTTTCTCAGTGACAAAAGCACATTTCTACCTCAAATGGTCTAACTGAAAAGCTACGTTTCTAGTTTTGTCCACTTCGATTCATTAAGAATTGCACAGCTTCACCAGGATTTGGGTTCAGAGAAGAAAGGTAACAGATGCACAACTGTCAGCGGAAAAAACAAGCACGATGGCACAATGCCAGAGGTATTTGTTCAATTTGCAGTTGCTAGCCCTGCAATAACACTAACACTAGTTCTCATTACATTAGAATCTATAGAACTGTGAGCGGTCATTGACTTTTGTAATGTGACTGCACCTGCTGAATGACCAACCTCTTTATACACCCTCCAGAAATTAAGCCAGTTTAGCATAATACTTAATAGCATAATACTTAATAAGTATAAAAACAATAACCAGATAAATAAATGATCATAATATCAATAATAATGCTAAATTCTATCTGGGAGAGCCACATTTCTGGATGGGCGGGCCCTCTGTGCCCCACCCTTGATGAAGGGCCAGCAAAATGTGAAAAACTGTAAAACTGAATATTTTAAAAACTTCATAATAAACAGGGACAGTGCGTCAGGAACACTGCCTGTGGCAACAGTACATACCGTACAGTGGTTCTGCTGTTGCAGCAGGGTGGGTACATCTCCTCCAATAGGCATCTGCTTGGCCAGGTCCTCATCTTTCATGCAGATCCACCTCCACAGCTCCTCCAGGAGGCCCAGCAGACGAGACCAGCGCTCAGCACTTGCCTCCAGATGAGCTCTGCCAAAACACACCATGCACTTAAAATATTATTATGCTAATTTTAATACATTTTCACCTATCTTTTAAAATGTTAGTCTTTTTAGTCTTTATTACTACAAAACACTGTAAAAATCTGTTTGCTGGCCACTCTGGTTATTGCCCTTCTAGTTTAGATGTTATTTATAAAAGGGGACACAGTTAGCTGCCACAGTAATTGCAAGGGTGGTAGCATGCATGCAATATGTGTTGATAAGCACTTTTATTTTTCTCCTCTCCTCTGGGCATAATGTATCTGAACATGCTGTACAGAGAGTTGCTCTTAATTACACATGTACTGCAATTAGGACATAATAGGATGGATAAAATAAACATGCACTGTACTCCACCTCTTCCACACTTACAGACTGATCTCACTCTATTTTTCTCTCATTTGTCTTCCTGTGGCTCAAGTCCAGCCTATTATATCTGCACTAAATGATTTTGACTTACTCCCATTAGTTCTTTTTCACTATTTTACACAGAATCTTTCTGGAAAACTTTACATCCTCCACTTTCTCTTCAGCCTCTCTAACCTTCCCCCTGCCTCTTATAGCCTTGTTATGCTCCTATGCAACATCTCTCCACCGTCCCCCCCCTCTTTGTCTTTGAACATCTCCATCTGGCCCTGTCAAGTTCATTTCCACCTTCACTTTCTTCATCCTCTACATAGTCATCCATCACCAATCTTATTTATTGATGCCAAGATTGTGGCTGACGTAGCACTGTCTGTGTCTTCAGGTGTTTATGTGGCACCGTAGTATCTCTCAGCTCCTACTGAAGCTCTATTGCATCTCTGTGGAAAACAAGACAAACTGTATCTGCACAGCTGATAGAAAACACAATGTGCTGTATGTCACATGTGGCTTTCTATGAATCCATGACATGTCAGTCCTGTTTCATTATGAGTAGGACTACAGTATGCTTTCTTTTAAAAAGTTGAGGGTAGAAAATGGTCAGTTCACAGAGAACAATGGCTTTGAACCAAGCTTAACTCTTGATCTGTGCCTGTTGAGTGAAAAGTCCTTTTTATAAATATTTCAGCTTCTTGGAAGTTGACTATTAGATGCTGCAGATAGGATTCATTATTTGCAACTTTTTTTCATTATTTTTCCTTTTTCTCATTTTATATGTGATAATCACACCCTGCAATGTGCAATTCATTGGCTAATTAAAATAGTAAACTGAAGACAGACACCTATGTGAACCACAGGTAGAATCAAGAGATCCTCCCAAGATGTGTTTTTTTCCACCTTGAATTGGGAAGAAAAGAGCAGACTACTGCAATCTGAGCAACAGTACATGACTCTAAACCAGAGAGTGGCATAAAATTATATCTGTACGTAGTTTTACCGGATGTTGGCTGATTTGGCTTTTAAGTCACTCCAGCGCTGGTTCATGTCATCCAGTCTGTGTTGGAGGAACACGGCTTCATCTGAGCTGCCCAGAGCCTTGACCATCTTCGACTTGTTTCCGTCCACACTCTTGTAGATGTCATTGTGGGCATCGATCTCAGCCTGGATGTCCTGCAAATACACAGACAGAAGGATTGTCAAAGATCTTTTCTTAAGAAAAACTAAAATGTGCAGTCAAGGACAGCAAAAGTAATTTTATACCACAATCACCCAAAATTATTATTATTCAAGAGCCAAAAATTACTTTTGATTCTGTCTCAAATGTATATAATGTATCTAATATTTATATATATATAGAGAGAGAGAGAGAGGGCCAAGCAGTTTACAATTTCACAAAATATCCTAAAGGTACATTTTGACAAAAGAATTATTTTAAGTTCTACCCATTCACTGAGCTGGAAGGCTCAACCCAACCAGGAGCAAGTCTTTAAGAAATGTCTGCCTCTAGACTTAATGCTGCATTGGGTTATACCATGGCTATGCCAAAGCATGCATTGCTAATTTTAGGCTGGGATAGAGTATGCAGCACTAGTATATTGCAGTACTATTCCAAACCTCTGAGAGCTAAAACGGTTTGAACACTGTGAATAAGCCTGATTTTTCCATGTGTATATGTGTGTGACTGTCCTTAACAAGGGTGCTTTATTACACAACAACATCTCAAAAGGTATGTGTCACTGCTTGTGTGTGAGAGTTGAACCACAAGGGGTTGTGACGCAAGCAGAGGATCCTGTCAAATATTTTATTTTTAGATTTGTAAAACTGCTCCATTTTCTTCTCTCGCTCTCTCTCTCTCTCTCTACTGGGACTCTCTTCAGTTAAACCCATTTCAACTGCCGATAAAGGAAAGATTCCAATACCATATGGATGTCTGTAATACTGCCTGCAGCACAGAGACAGATTTGCAAATGGGACAGAATTAGCCTAGATAAGGAAAATGTAATAAGACCTATAGCCTACAACAGCACAGTACTAAAAAAATGGGCATTGTGTGTCAAAGTATCTATTTTTTTTTTAGTGATTAAGGCTGGCAGATGTGTAACCTTTTCATTGTGGTGTGGCAGATTAGAAATTATTCAATTAACAAAGTTTCATTTTATAATTACTGTAAAACTGTTGTCATCAAGGAAATTGCATTTCATGTTTGTTCTGTTTTACTGTAGTCTATGCATTATTAAAAATATAGTACTGGCTGAATCTGCGAATAGTCAGGAGTCTGTAAAGCATTGAAAACTTGCTCTAATGGCACTATCACAGTAATGCACTCTTAAAATACTGGCCACAGTAACAAATGTCACAAAAATCACAACATATGGTTTGACGATATGCAACAGAGGGAAAATGTAAAAAAATGTACCTCACACATACATACATACAAGATACTGAACTATAGGAACAATCTTGGGAGACACAGAGTGGAAGTATGTTAAATACAGCTTAACAACACATGGAAATAGTAACACAGCTATTACAGCTACAATGGAAACAAACTGCAAACAAAAGAAATTACCAATTTTCACAATCACTTATAGTGCTGTAATGCATTTACTGAATGCCAGCAGACTGATGCAAATCCCTCCGCTATTTGCCACGATAATCACCCACTGCATTTTTGGCATAAATCAAATGCCAAAGGTCACGGAAGAGAGAATGAGAGATGTAGACAGATCAGATGGAGAACGAGAGAAACAGAAAGTAAGAAAGAAAGGGAGAGAGATAGAAAGAAAGAGAGAAAGAAAGTCATTCTACCACAGAGGCATCTGGCTGTGTTTCAAGTCATTACCCAGGTCCTTCCCTTTCCCTTTTCTTTAGCACTTTTACTTGCACTGGAATTAACACAGACTGTGCAGACTGACAAACACACACAGGACAGAAAGCACAAAGTCTGTGGACTGTGTGGATGTGAATATATCACAGATACATAGTTAGACAAACAATAATGTCTGCAGTATTTGTGAAAACAGCACATACCATATACAAAAAGCACAAATACATGCATAAGACAAAAAGCCACTGACTCGAGTGACACACTGGTTAAGGTTAATGGCTTCTGCAGTTTAATATGTGATTGGCCTTTGATGACTGACTGCAGATAAGATGGAAGAGATTCTCTCTAAAATCTCAAGTTAGAGCTTTATGGGGGATAAAAACATTAAGCACACAATTATGCTGTGGCTGGAGTAAAATACACAAACAGCATCCTTTTCACAAGAATATCACCCAAAATAAGTATTTTTCATTGACAAACAACAGAAACCACTTCTAAGCTGATATTTGTACAAAGCTTAAGTTATTTCAACGGTTTGCTTTGACAGATTATGCCCAATTCAAGGCTCCAGGCCTGATTCTATACCAATTCTCCCATTGCGGGATAACGCTCCCTAATAACTAGTGAAGCAGTCCAGAACCAATTATTCAATTTTAATGAGTCCAATAATGACTGCTCAGACCTCATAAAGCTGACTACGTGACTATGACTGGTCCACAACCACAAACACAAAGGGAAATGTGGAGTGTGTGGTAGTTGTGGTTGTTTTCTGTATTCAGTGCACATCATTTGGTTAAAAATACATTGAAAAGCCACTGGAAGACCAGAATCAATAATGTAGGTATATACCTGTTCAAACTTCCCGAGCAGCTCCTGCAAGCTGAAGTTCAATCCAATCATATTGGAGTATCTCTAACTCCTCCCACTGTCTCCTGTACCTACATTGTATCTATTGCCACGCAGGTGGAAGGTCAGTGAAGAGTTGGGGCAAACAGGTAAGTCCTCCAGTGATTACGGTCAAAAGCTTTAAAGTCAGGTTTGAGATCAATAGTAAATCCAAAGTATGAACAATCTTCGATGCAGCTACAAAGAAATTCACTCCTTGAGGAAAATTCAAACACTAGAAGGTCAAATCCAGGTTGCAGTCCCAAAATGAGTGATTCACACACTTCACACAGCCTTTGGCAGCACTCGTGCATGCATGCCAGTGTGTGTGCACGCTCAATCCCAACACATGTTCGTAGCATCCTTTACAGAAAGGCAGCCAGGCTGAGGAGGGTGTCACAGCTACCCTGCAGTCATGCTTCAGAGCTGGGACTGGGATTAACAGGACAATTTGTGCCACTGGAGGTTTGTAAAAGTAGAGACTGGAGGCTGACGGCAGAGCTCCTCTGGCCCGGACTGAAGCACTAAAATTGGAGGGGAATCCAACAAATCTTGGGTGTAGGTCTGCAAAGTGGAGATAACAGTTTGTGTCTTGAGGGACAGAGAGGCAGATGTAAACCGTCGAGTGGCTGAGGACAGGTCTGGCACTCTTCTTCGAATTTGCTGCACTTCTCTTCCTCTACTTCCCCTCTGGGCATGAAGGAAGCTGTTTAAACGATGTCCGCAATCCAACCCAGGGCAGGGTCGGGGTGTTTGTTCTCAATTACTCAGATAAAAAGCACTTTATTCCTGCCAGTTACACAACCCTACACACTTCAGGAAGAAAAATGGTGGCACAAAGAGGCACATAGTTTGTCCCACTGTTCCCCTGAGAGAAGGTAACACGGACTCAAAGACACAGTCACCCCAGTGTCTGCCTTACTACCGCCCCTCAAGTCTCCAACGCCGTTCTGGTCTCGCTCCATCACACCCTCGTAATCACTGCCTTTACTGGGCCACTTAGTCAAAGAATGCGTTCTTCTTTTTCTGGAGCCACGTGCTGGCAGGGAGCTGCCTCAAGGTTCGGCAGGGAGTCCAACTTCTTGGCCTCTTTAAGTCGGAGCTCTGTTGATTATTTTTTACCTCTTGAGAAGGAGAAAAGGTTGTTTGGTTTCTCATTCTGTTCTGTCCCCCCATACGACAAGGACTATTCTTAAAAAGTTGTGTTTCTTCTTTGGGCTTTCTGTTGCCTCAGGGGTCACACGGAGACCCTGGCTTGTGTCCCCATCCCTCTCTCCTCTTCCTCCGTTGCTCTCATTCCCTGTGGCCACTACCCCCACTCTTTCACACAGCTGTTTATTATTTTAATCAGTATCCTCCCTTTCCCCTCCTCTCTCTACCTCTCTCTCCCCTAACCTAACCCAACAGACTACACACCCACTTCCTGAGGCCTGTACAAGCACAGAGCATGGCAAAAGAGGAGTGTTGTAAAGTAAGGTTTTCAGATGGATTTAGGTGGAACTCTACATGTCTAGCTGAGGAGGAATGAAAACTTAGTAGTTTTGTTAAGTGTTGGAAGATCGGGATGGCTGACTCTGACTGGATGTCAGAACAAGGCAGATATAATCCTCTTTTCATATATTTTACCAAATGAGCAGTATCTCCTCTTTACAACTCAGATTTAAACTCCTAGAACTACTAAACTATTGAAGCCCATTGCAGTTCAGATGCTGCAATTTAAAAACCATCAGCCTACAGAGGACTACATTAAGTAAGCCACAAAATTCCTATTACAGAACAAAGGCTAAATGTTCTTAAGTGTACAAATGGAAAGTTATAACATGTTTGAAAGAGCTTTGCTACCAACTATACCTGTCTATAGAGCTGTTACCTTGAGCTATACAAACTTAACTTTTTTTCATTATATGATGCCTTTTCACAGTTTAAAAAAACATTTGTTTCCCTCTGTTGCATGTTCTATTGTGAATAAAATACAGGTTTATGAGATTTGTTAAACACCAACATTTTGGATTTGGGGTTGTATATATGAGTGTGCATTGATATTTTGAACAGCAGGGTAGACATGTGGTGTGCATCAAAGACATGCAGACAGATGGCTGTCAAGTCAGAAAAAACCCAGAAAAAAACACAATACAATGTTGCATATTCATAAGACAAAGACTTTGAAGTATGCATACCTAATTAAAAATATTTATATACTCTAGGCCTTTAAAAAGCATGTGATGTGTGCTGACAAATATATACTGTTGAAGGTTTTCTGCTGAATGGTGCAAAATGAACTGGTAGGAACTGACAAGTATAACTAATTCTACTATGGGTGGAAAGAGAAAAAAAGACATTAAAAATTGTCTGACAACATGTTTAACAATTTTGGGATATACCGAGATATTTTGTGCATGCAACTCCAAGACTGCCATTCACAAAAATAGACAATAAGAATGCAAACACATGCACACAGTATGTGAAGCTTAAGGCATGAGTTCATGGGGGACTAGTAAATTATGCAGATTAAGACCATTATTTGGGTAAAAATTCAACACATCCAGTGCCACAGGCAAAATTATTGAGGTGAGTAAAAGGAAGTGGAACGACTGAGAAGAAAGAGAAAGTGACTACAAGAAGCAGACTTGTGCCAAAAATAAATAATAAAAAATAGCCATCAGTCATCAGAGCAGAGACCTTCGAATGAAACAGAAAAATGTGAGAGGACTATAGTGAGACAGAAAAAAATGGATGAAGTTAAAATGTAACAGAAGGAGAGGTTACAGTACTGTATTTGTTGGACATCATAAAAGCAGAGAAAAGGATGCAGAGGGAAAGGGTTGAGTAATTTAATGGAAACTACAGTCATTTACAGAATTTAGTCCAGGCCACACATATTTGATATAACATTATGTAGGTTTGTATCAAAATAGAAAGAACTGTCTGGGAGATACTGTCCTTTTTGACACATAATGTCCACATTTTAGGTGTTCAAAAGTAGACTGACAGTCATCTATGAAATTCATCTATGAAATTAAGTAATTTTGTTTTTTCCCTGATGACACTCTTCCAGGTCTTCACTGCAGCCAATTTCAGTTTGTTGTAGTGTCTCTGTCTCCACATAATTCCAATCCCAAAAATAAATACCCTTATATGGCATAGTATAGTATACTAGTACCATTTTCAGTTCAATTTAGATCAGGTAATTGCCTCACCTCCTCACCCCTTCACCCAGAGAAGCTCTTTGGTTATTTTGGCCATCATCCATTGATCCATCTGGCTGAGCACACTGAATTAATGTCATCAATAGATGCCAATGTGCCTGTTCTGTTGGCAGCCCTACATGCCCATGTCATGACAGAAAAAATATGTTGATGGATAAGGTGGTATTATTAGGTGCTATGGTATATTTTAAAACATAAGCTGGTCTTAACATTGTTTTGATAGAAGTACATTTTTCTATCATCAGTCCATGATGATGTTCCACAAATCTATTGGCTTCTTTTGGTACTTTTTTGTGAACTGCTTTGTGGCTTTCCTCTTTTTGAGGCTTACTAGAATGAATTCTTTGTTATGGTCATGGAAACTTTTCTTGATCATTGACAAGATAAAGAGTGTCTATATCTCAGAGATTATTACTGACTTGCTGTGGAGTCATAAAGGCAATACAAGTGATGAGTCTATTCGATCATTTAATTTTGTAATGTTCCTATGAACACCTGCTTTTTAATAATGGACCCAGTTTTGACACCTTTGATAGCTCTCTCATTTTACTTTTTAGCCTTATTAATGCCTTTACTGTTTACTGTTCATATTTACAGAAAATAGTTCAGTCTAAAGCAGGAGCTCTCAACTCTCAAACCAAGAGTCTGTGATAATATGCAAATATTGTGCTTTTAGTTTCGTTAAGTGACCAAAATGAATTACTGGCCTAAACTATAGACATCTTTGAATTATTATTTATTGAGCTTGCATGTGATGACTTTATGCAGCAGATAATCATGAGACGCCAAAAAGGGCTGAGGCAACTAAGCAGTCAACCAGGACATCCATCCATCCATCGTCTTAACCGCTTTATCCCCGTGGGGGTCGCGGGCATGCTGAAGCCTATCCCAGCCGGGCGAGAGGCAGGGTACAACCTGGACAGGTCACCAGTGCTCAACCAGGACATCAAGATTAAAGAAATCTATTCATCAACAATTCATAAAATTTAAAAATCTGTTAAATCATGTTATCATGCCTTTATTCTTCTTTATTCTGAACAACCACACATTACAATGAGATTTTCTGTCTTCCACTAACAGAAGACAAAAATACAACTATTCTCAAGTATATTCTCAGCAAATGGTGTCTTGCTGGCTTTGAACCCTTAAACTGAAAAAAAAACTGCCAAAAGGGAAAATATAAAAAAGTCAAAAGCAACATGAAAAGAGAGGAGGTAGAAGCTAAACAGTCTGCAATCTCAGATGATGTCGAGAGGGAGCAGAAGTCATATTGTTTGAATAAAGTTGTCCGACTGTATCAAAGGGTTACAAACGTGGCACATGAACACCAGAATGAACAAACACCACATAAACACAGATACTCAAAGACTCCCCCAGGACACTGTCAACATCAGACCCCTTCACCACGTTAAAGCTCAGTAGCTATTCCTCAGCAGTATCATCAAAGATTCATCCAATCCCATCTAATCCCAGCTTTCTGCCACTACAATGAATAGTGTCTGACAAAAATCAATGTAGCTGCAGCATTCCACTTTAATTCTCAGCCTCTCAAATAGGCCATATCCAATAAGTTTCTTCCTGAGCCCAGGTATCACTGACACTCCTCTTCCTGCTGGGAGGGCAGAATCCCACTGAAGAGGTCTGGACCCTGGCAGAGACAATGCTTCTTTATTGCTCATTTAGCAATTTCACTGCCATTTGACTTGCAGCAAACCAGTCAAACAGTGTAGTGGGTTTGTAGTAATAAGAGTAAAACTCTTACTGTTCTATTCAAATCAATGTGTAATGCTGTGGTGGTCCTTTACACTAATTAGGTGAAGCTATACACTCAGTATTGTACAATATTGTGCATCTTGTACAATAATATAATCAACTACTAAATAATAGTCATTTTAGTACATACTTTTTGCCAACACAAGGTTGGAACAGCTGCCACTTCGATTGTTGGTTAAGAGAATGAATAGAGAAGTACATGAATAGAACACTGTGTGTCTCAGAAATATAATAGACATCTGATGTACTATACTTGTTCTGGATCACAGACACGGCATATAATATTCAGTATACTGTATATAGTAGTTGGCACGACAAGAGTATTGCCCAAAGCAAGTAATTAATTCTCTTAATGTCACAGTCTTAGAGAGTAATGCTCAAAATAATGCCAAAATAATCTGACAAAGCCTGTCAATATGACAGGACAGTACTAATCTAGTTTCTGTCTAAATCCAAAACGTATGTCCACTTATGTCCAAATCAAAGCAAAGCAAAACAAGTGACAGTCAAGTATAATGAAAGACA
>OMLM01004137.1:99749-111394 GCA_900302695.1 Helostoma temminkii | reverse complement strand
TCAGTATACTGTATATAGTAGTTGGCACGACAAGAGTATTGCCCAAAGCAAGTAATTAATTCTCTTAATGTCACAGTCTCAGACAGTAATGCCCAAAATAATGCCAAAATAATCTGACAAAGCCTGTCAATATGACTGTCATGAAGACAGTACTAATCTAGTTTCTGTCTAAATCCAAAACGGATGTCCACTTAAGTCCAAATCATAGTTAAGAGAAAAGAAAAGCAAAACAAGTGACAGTCAAGTATAATAAAAGACCCCACAACATAAAGAGTAAAGTCAAAGCAATAATGCATGTCCTTGGAACTGCAAATTGCTAACATGCACATTAAAAAACACTGTCCAATACACAATTGACAGCTGACCTCCATCGATGTGACAGAGCTGCCATTAAAGGGGAAAACTGGAGTCAAAGGTCATATTGATGACTTATAACTTACTTCAGGACACTGAAATAATTGACCACAGGGCACATTCTTGCAATCATAAGACATAAGTGCATCCTGGAATTCATATGCAAGCACCTAAAAAGATAAATTGAAATTGAGTAGAAGTGTTGTGTACTATTGCCCTATAATCATTATTGATTCTGGGGAGCCTCTTGTGTAAATTTGTGCGCAAACACAACACATAGATGATCTAAAATCTAAAACGAGGCTTGATTTCTTGAAAATCTAAAAGAACGTACCTGTTATATTAAAACAGGGGACTATTACGAAAACATAGTTTAGTTTACAAAAAGTTTACAAAACATACTGTATTGTTGGATTACAGACCTTTTTAAGCAAAAACATTTTCACTCATACAGGAATTAAATATTCCTAGATTTTTAACCTGAGCCCAGCTGATGACCTAAGTTCCTATCACTGTAGACGTCTGCCCCTTCCTCTTTCCTATAACTTCTGTCCTCGAGCGTGGCATCTTTTTCACTTTTTTGTTTTTTTGCCATCCCTTACAACTATATGGAGTGCTCTGCTTCCTGGACCTGAAGCTCTTGACCCTGGTAGGTGGTCTGTCAGCGTACAACTACAGTACACCACAACAGGGGAAAAAAAAAAACTAAACAAAAAACAAAACAAAAAACACTGTGATCGCTTATGAAGCTGTTGTCACCTCTCCCACAGGCTAAAAAAGGAGCACAAATTGTGCATGAGCCCACCACCTGCTGCGTTTGATGGGGGGGAACGGGAAAGATTAAGCGACTGGGCCTATTAACATATTGCATTAAAGTGTGCTCTCCAGCTGTAACAGATGTATGAAGAAAAAATTGGGGTATTATGGAGCTGGTGTTAAAATAATGAAACATCAGACATGATAATTAAGATATACCAGTTGGAGTGCAAGATGAATATTTTGGGTGCAAAATGCAAAAGAATAAATTTGAAAGATGGCAACAATATCAGCAAAATATCAGATGTTAAAATGAGAATCCCCCAGAGAATATAACACATAAAGATATGTGCCGAGAGTAACGCTTTTAGTGACAAAATGACGGGTTATCCAAGATATTTTTGTCGTTTGAACTGTTTGTTTTAAGAACAGAGAAAACAGACTGCAGAATAACAGGTAGTGAGGGAAAAGGTGTGTTCACATCCTCCTCTGCCCTCTGACAAAAACACATCACACTGTTTTTGATAACAGCCCAAAATCCAGCTGGTAATAATTCACCAGAGACACCCAAACATCCTGTTTAAAGGGGCCATCAGATGCAAATGTCATTTTTCTTTTACTAGTTTTTGAACACATAGGCGCTTGTGTACTGATCTCTCAAGTGTCAAAACAGCCAACCCAGTGATTTCCTTATGCAGCTGCTTACACTGAAACCCTGTGGACAAACAGCTCATATTTAATTTGGACTCAATAATACGTCACATTGTGGCTTGTGACTGTGTGACTCAACAAGGGTCAAACGTTGTTGTTGTAGTGACACTGATTTTGCCTTGTACTCATGTCCTCCAGAGAAGGCTCTGCTTTTACTAAGGTAGTGTGTAGGTGTCAGGAAAACACCTTGGAACACATGTGGACGCATAAGCAGGGAACGTGTCATGACCCCAAACCACTCGTTTCCGGATACCATGCTAGATAACTGTCCTTTTAGGAAACCAACTCTATTGTAACTGTTGAAAAAAGGTGCTTTTCAGGGAACCTTTAATATACTCCTTATATCAAGCCAGTGATGTTATATATAGTATGGTTTAAAATTTATTTTTTCTTGATTTAGCTTCATAAATATTCATTTGGCTCTACATTTCACCCTCAACTTCAAAACTTATCCTTGCCTTCAAGCAGCAAATGGAATAAAAACAAAAACAACATTCAGAGATACAAATGACCTTAAAATCTCTGAAAACTGAATTCATGAAATCACAATCTTCATACATTGTTTAGACTTTTATTAACATTTGAAACATGCTATTTAGCACTGGTGTAAAAGAGGCCTATAAGACCTCCTTAGATACCTGGGTCATTTTACCAATGGCTGGAAATGGACTTGATGTAATTGCGATTTTTGGAGAGAAGAAGAGTTGTTCTGACCTTACGGACCACTTCCAACGAGTTGTCCATTTCCGGCTACTCCTTTCTCTGCTCTCTAAGTTACCTCTAAAAATAGGTCCCTTGAGCCCCTCCCTTTAATAAAGCATGGCAGATCCCAGGTTTCCAAAGGTCTCATGTAGAATCCTTTACTTTTGTTTTGTCTCCAACACAATTTCTTAGAGTATGTAAAAAGCACGGGAAGAGCTTCCCAGTTGGAGTGGCCCTGCTTTTTGAGGTCCAGCTTTGAGTGTGCAGATTAAATAATCTAACTGTGCACTCTCAAATAAGTGCTTTATCGATCTTACATATGGATTGACATATTTGGATGACAATTAAAGCTTCACTACAAGTAAAAATCTATATAAGAAATGGTTCCTGTTGATGTAAAATTTTTTAAAAAGATGACCAGAACCCACATTCCACTAATGACAAATACTGTACTATGATTAAGCAGCAAGCTGAAAACACGCAGCAGTGTTTAGTGACAAATGATGCACATTTTCATGAACCAATTCACACAGTATAAGAGTAGGTCACATGGTTCCACTCAGGCCCCCCAGGAACAAAACACTGGGTGGAGCTCACAACAGTGTCGCAGTTCAGTGGGAAAGATAAGACCCTGGAGTTTCCAAACACCAACCCCTGTGCAACACAGCCATGATGTTTGTGAAGACCAAAAACAATACCACAGATATAGATTTATTATACAAGAGAGGTGCACAAGTACATGCTCAATAAAAACAATTCAGACAGCTTGATGGTTTTTTGTTTATTTGGTTAAGAAAGACAAAGGTCCCTGAAGAGGAATTAATCAAACAAACAAGACAGTTGATTAAAAGAAACTGAAGGGTCAAACAGGGGAAGAGTGAGTGAAGAGACTTGATTGTCAAAAGAATTTCAGCCGAGCTATACAGCAGTTCCTTGGCCTGACAGCAAAGATGCTCCTAAGTATCAAAACAACTGACAAATCTCTGTTGGGCTGACTCAGTGTACAATAAACTGCAGATGAAATGAAGAGTAAGATACATGAGTATAGAAGAATATGTGCTATATATCTTTGAAAATACCCACTTTCTAACAGCCAAACACATTGAATATTTTTAATAGCCGCTCAGATGATTTGTATAAGTATTGCGGTTCACAAGAACATGACACATTTTCCCTTCCAATCCTCTGCTGTGATTACTTCCTAGTGAAACCACAGGGAGGTTTAAAGAAACATTAAGTATTCTTTGCAAAACACTATTAGACCAAAGCCAGGGTGCAAGATAAAAACAAAGCTTGCTGTTTTCAGTGAATTTAGAAAATGGCTCGATGTATTACCTGTGTAGAAAGTATGAGGCTTGGAAGAAAAACAATGACACTGACATAGTGGGCGCTTATGTGTATGATTATTTATTTTTATGGCACTGCAGTTTTGTGGTTCTACAGCATAAGTGCTCCCTCCACAACCCTGCTTCACCATCGCATCCATATAAACGTCTGATCCTTCTTCTTAGTCATTTTCACCTTCCTCCACTGTTCCTGTTAACTCCAACTCCTCCTTCTCTATCTCAGCAACTCTTTTTTATCCTACTCATGTTTTTTTCCCTCTCGTTTCAGTAGCTTTATTGCCTAAGGACAGTGAGTGAGATATCTAACCTCCACAGGTCTCTCTCCTCCCATCACCAGAACACCTGCCTGATGCTTCGCTTATTACTTCCTGGATGTTTACTATGGGAGAGCTGTCCTGACATAACATTGAAAATGTTTTCTGTCTTGCTGTGCTAAATTACTTCACCCATCACTCACGCATGACTCTGGTCGGAGCCTCCTTTTCCCATCGTCTGCTTCCCTCTTCATACTGTGTATGTATATATATATATATATATATATATATATCATGCTGTCGTAACATTCACTGCATGCCCTTATTTCAGATCATAAACCATTTGCTATTCTTCAGTAAAATTATTCATTTGATGGTGTAATCTACAGTGCTCCGATATCCAGTGTACCCGTCCGATTTTAAAAAGATTTTACTCAGCAGGAGCACATTTTTACTTTGGTCTAAACTGTTCAATTCTCATGGACATGCCTGGAGTTTCCTATTCACAATCCCACTGGGAATTCATTACATTTTCTGATGAATGATGATGAATGAATCATCATACGGGACTATTCTACTCTCTGGACATGGTTTGCAAAGTGCAACAAGTTAGCATGTGATATGGACTCTAGAGATCCATTTTCCTCTTATGAATGTGCACCGAGCAGCTTTCTTCACTTCACTGGGCATTAGATGAAAGTAAGAAAACAGAAAGAACACTGTGTTAGTCTGTTCCTAAGATTCCTCAGTTAAAACTCTACAGGACATCTCCGATACACGTATTGTTTTCATCTGTGGCAAACCTCAATGTTCTCTAGTGATTAAAAAACACCTTTGCCCATTTTTCTTAATACCACAGATCTTGGTTGTTCCCTGAGACTTTCACAGACACAGTCTCAAAACACTATTTCATTAGCAGCTTCCAATAAGCAGCTCTTAATTTTTAGCCAATGCTGAAAAGTGGATTTGCTATTTAAAAAGACTAACATTACTGGCTGCATAAAGTGTTCTTGGTAGTCTCTGTATGGAGACAAAGATTGTTTGGGAAGGAAGATACTCCGTTCAGAAACACCACTGTACAACAACGAGACAACAAATTCTTTAGTTCCAGAAAATCCAAGAGTAATATATTTACCCTCTAGATGATCCAGTCACAGTTCAGATGTGTTCAACACTTAAGCATGATAAATGATCTACACGGCTGTTAGCTGTACTGTTGGCTCAATTGCAGTATTTAATACTGTAAATGTACTATTTGTGCAGTACTACACAAGGTAAACTCAACTGTACAGCTTCATTTGAAATACAGTGTGATGCCAATGTTATGAAATGTTGATTTCATGCAGAGATATCTGTCTAAATTTGATGTTTTATCCCCTTACGCAACCCTTAACATTAAATTCCAGCAATTATTCACCACACTAATTAGCTACACACTTGACTCCATATACAGCTTGTTCCTGCTACTAATGAGACATATTCTGTCAGACATTAACTGAGGCACAAATTGAGTTCTGAAGAAGCTCACTGAACTGGAATGAGTCCTAAGATCATTTTGGTACCCTGTCTTCTGCTGCCAAAACATGTAACCACCTACATAGTGTAATTAGGAAATGAAGAAAAAAAACTCAGTAATGTGCTCCTTTGCAGGTCATTATGGTTTATTGAGCTAGATCCCAATGAGAGGCTGAGACAAGGCGTCATCAATGTGATCAGTTTTAGAGACTATTAACTGGAAGAATAAGATGTTACTGCAACTAAATAAAGTGTTTAGAACGAATAGTGACATTCTTTAGGCAGGAACTAAGCATCACGTTTGTGAAGTTAGACACATGGTTGATGTAATTATTATATTTTTTAAATTAAAAAAAAAACTTGGCAAGATTGCAGAGCAGTGCTGTGATAAATTTTGTTTGATGATCTCAATAATTTAACTGTTACAAATATGCAAAAGTCAGGAAGGTGGCAAATACTATTTCACAGCATGGTAAGTACCATTGTTCATTAAAAAGTATATGAACTGAGAAGCAATTTATTTTTGCTGCTTTCCTTTCAATAAAATACTGTAACATCCCAGCATTCACAAACACACACACTCAGTTTGTCATGTGCTGTACGTATGGGACAGTGGGTGTACTAGCTGCATTATTTTGGGGTTGTAGTACCATCACAACATGGCTGTACATGAAAAAGCTGTGAGACATACAATTAAATTATTTTCGTTCTAACAGGAGATTTTTGTAGCCTCAATTTTGCAGCGGTCCAATCAGTGCATATTTGGTCAGTAGTCATTAAGGGTAGTTTTGAACCAGTGTCAACTGGCAGGCTGTAAATAATAGCCACACTTTGTTCGACAGAGCAAATTATAGGCCATTTGCCACATCCGGTGGTTCTAAACCTCAAGGCACCCTGTCCTGCACTTAGAGCTCCTGATTGGCTGACCACACCTGATCCAGGTAATCAGCAGCACCTGTCTCAAGGACCAGGTTTGAGAAGCACTGGTACAGAACCACAGAGATGTAAGATGTTAAATAAATCTGTTCCCTTCTCAACAAAGTTTGTGCCCCTGACAATATTATATCATAACATCAACAGACTGCCCAAAAGGAATGAAAGAATGACCCCCACTAACACTGTCTGACTAACATGACCTCACTGTAGAAATCAGGGCAAAAGTAATCCGCTTTCAATCAAATGCACGAGGAGAGGAAATGGTGACACAGCTTTGAACTTACACTTCCAAGTACACCAGAGGTTATTCAAATTAATCTGCAAGGAGGACAAGGGAGGTGGGAAGAGACATAAAGATCAGAGAGACTGTATGAGGAGTGAAAGGACTGACATTTCCTTTTTGCCTTGATCCACAGAGGGGGAAATCATTCTGAGCCTGAGCAAAAATATACATACACATCCCTCAGTTTGATCTGTCTGCGCCTTTTCTCTTCCTCAGATTTTGACTAATCAAACAACAGGCATGCTCTTAAAAGTGGTGTTGTATGGCGAGTTAGACTGAATTAGTCTAATTAGATGGATAGATACAATGACTAGTGTGTAAAAGCAAGGTTGAGTGAGAGGGGTGCTAAATGTAAAACAAGAGGGTTGTGTGCACAGTATTTAAGCAGTGTGTATGTGTGTGTGGGTGAGCTTGGATTTCTGGTAGTGCGACTGAGCCCACCACCGAAACACTGCGGGATGTGTGTGCTGCCTAAAAGAAGTTAATGAATAAACAACAGCTGTTTGCGCCACTGAAGAGCAGGAGCACGAGGAGCGGCAGGAGAATGAGAGAGAGAAGGAAAAACGAAAAGCAGCACTGCTTGTGCTCATCTGAGTCTCTATGGTGTCTGCCGTCACTCAGTACTTCAAATGGAGATGAGAACATGTAGGTAGGGCGAGAACAGAGCCAAACACACACAGAGCTCGCTCCAGTCCCGTGGAGGCTATGACACACACTTCTCAAAGCACTGAAAGAGGCACGAATGTTATGTAAGTACGCCTTGTGACTTCAAAGCCACAGATGCTGATATACATATTAACCATAATTCTGCCTGCCAGGATCTGTGTGATCTGTGTGAGTCAAGCCAGGACATACTATAAAATGAGCGAATAACACAACAAAGTGAGAGGCCTTGTGACATTTTAATTTACAGGAGAATAAGGACTTAGTCAGCGTTGCTGTCACAAATGTTAAACACCCCACATCGACTTTAAAAATCTAATATATGTACTGTGATGAGTCTTAATAAAATAACATGACTCACTGCCCATCCAATGTGTTCAAATATCTTTCTATTAAAACCACTTTCTAAAACCACTGTATCACCATGTATCTACGCATGAGAGCATTACTCATCACTCTTGATCAATGTGTTTGTTCAGTAGCAGGGAACATCAGCAGGAACTTTCAGACTGTTATTGCATCTCAACTAAACACAGATATTGTGTTATCACTGGCCTGTCAAACTGCTTGTGAGTGTTGATCACTACTGATGTGTGAAGAACCAGACATCTGCATGAGGAGCAATCATTACTAGCGATTGCTTTTATTAGTCTTTCATACATCTCTAAAAACCTTGTGGTCAGGAGCACAGATAAAACGCTGACACATGTATCCATGGACTTTTTACCTTAGAACCTATATTTCTTATCTGTTTCTGTGCACTTACAACCGGCTTCACATTAATACAGTCATGACTCGGAATCAAAACACAGAACAATCTGTAGAGCTTTCCAGAACAATTTACAATGTCCCCTCCTTTCCTTATTTACATTAGCCATGCTCATTGTACTTTTTAAGAACATAACATAAGAACCACAGCATAGTGGATTTTTTTCAAAGCTGGGAATGCAGCAAGGGGTAAATTCAAACATTTCAACATAATTTACTGAATGATATTAACTTTATTTAACAAACAAAGTTCCAAAAGCAATGTATAAAATAGTAGCATTGAATCAAGTGACTCCCTGCAATGTCAAAGGATTGATGGTAGTAATCAACACCTGGAGATTCCTGAGGCTTTTGAGTTTTCCACACTATAGGTATGTTAGCAGCGACAGTAGCCCCAGCTCTTCATATACTGTATGTCTACACAGGATGCTTTCAGCTACAATACAAAGAGTAGTTCAGCAGGGCTCTTCAAGGTCCAATAGACAATCACCATGGTTATGTGCATAAATGCAAGAAAGAGTATTTTAAGAGTGAAATTTTACTCCAGACCATGGTCATACCAAGTATGAGTAACACAAAGTGATACAATGTATAGCAGCTGGATAAAATATAAGTATATCTCTGCTTAACAGATTATAAGAAAGGTAATTTATGGCAACTTGACATTTTTCTTATGTTGAAACGTTTCACTCATCAACCAAGTAGCTTCTTCAGTCTCCACCTAAATATGGCTGTAAGGTTTATGTAAGGTTATGTATGTGCTTGCAACATATTGCAACAACTTGAACCTGATGAGTTAATACAGTACACTAGCGATTGTTTAAGTGATGCATTTGAACTCTACTTGTCTGTTTTGTGCGCCCTAGTGGTAAACATACATCCATGCAGCTTGAAATAACCAACATCCAAAGTTTTGTACCCCACTATTAAATGAGTGTTTCAGATATGCTATAATTTGAGAGGGTAGCTGTGCAGTCTAGTTAGATAAAGATTAAGACATATGAATAAAATGTGATAAACACAGTAAAGAGGGGGCTGATATCAGCATTCCCTCAGATGTTCTTTTTGTGATGAGTATTCTCAGACTCACATACATAGCTGCATCCATACACACACACACACACACACACATTTACACTGTCTTCTTTTTAATCTGTAAGTGTTGCCTTTCATCTGCCTCAATGAGGAAACGCATATTCAAAAGTAGCAACAGCCAGAGATGAAAGGCCTGTCCAATTATGGTGAACTAAAATGATCTCCAAAATATGGAGTGTTTCATAAACACTTGTACACATTAGTTTGATACTCTGTGAAAAGTCCACACGCCAACACATTTACATCTTCCAAGAGGTTAGAAATCATTGCGAATACAAAAATGAATCCTGTTCATTATTCAAACACAGAGCAGGCGAAATCTGACACATCTTTAATAGAGAATGTTTTAACTGAAAACAAAAGCAACAGAAAAAACTGTTGGCAGGATTTAAGTAAGGTACTAAAAATATACCAGGAGACAAAAAACGAATTGACACGAGCCAAACAGACTGAAATATACTGTATAGTATTACACTACAGTATAACGAAGCTCCCCAGTATGTCCTACTGATCATTGAAACTGTAAATATAATCTACTAACACTGTAATTCCCTTTGTTATGGTCAACCATATCTACCATACCACCATACAATATATTTATGATATAAACACACACTATGAGAGCTGTCTACAAAAGCTGAAGCCAGAAAATGAACATCTGATGTACACTAAATGACTTCTTCAAATATTATTTAATTTTCTATCGTTGGCATGGCATCATATTATGCTGAAGTTGAACATATAGTTCTTCATTTAAATTGTTAGACCTGACACATTGGGGGCAACTTGGGGTTCAATGTCTTACCCAAGGACACTTCGACCTATGACAGGAGGAGCTGGGAATCGAACCACTGATCCCACGATTGGTAGACAACTGCTCAACCTCCTAACAGCCACCTTAAGAATGCATCAGAATGTTTAATGCCAATCTTTTTAAGTGGCAGTAATATCCCTCTGGGGTAAGCGTGAGATGACCGCTAAAATCTATTTCCATGCCTATGATTTGCATCTATTTGCTGCTTGCAGGTGTTAGAGGTGTCAGCAGCTGCTCACCTTTTGATACCTAATTAATCCTCCACTAACCTGCCGTACCTGTAGCAGCTGCATTAAGGAATTGGAAAGAGAAGAGCAAAACTGATTTATACCGGGAAAAAATTGGAGACAACAGAAACCAGTTTAAATCAGATGGTATAGTAACTTGGTAGCTTCAACACACACACACACACACAGACACACACACACACAGAGTAAATTACTACTAAAGATGCAGAATGACATTTAACAGCTATTTTAATCAATGAGATACTGTAGATAGAGAGAATGATAAATACTGAGTAATATGATGTATGTAACATACTGTAACAAACAACTATACAGGGTCAGTCTGCTTTAAAGTATATGTTTAGCACAGTTTCTTGCAGCTGAAACAGCAGCTTTGCTCCTTGAGCAGCTGTGTATGGTAGAATATTAGAATATGTATGTTTCCGACTGACACTGCTTAAAAAAATAGCACAGTTCCTCTTTTTTAATGAAGCCTGAACTGCTGAGCCGTCCTCCCTGATGATAGCAGCCTCTGTAAATTAACCCAGTATGTGGCTGAGATCCTATTTTTCCAGGCTAAAAATAATGAAATAATAATTTCCTTTGAAGAATCCAGGGCAGCCTGGCAAGAGATGTTCATCATCAGGAGTCCTCCAAATACACATTGGTTGAAAATGTTATTCTTTATGTGATGGTCTTGACTGAACAGTTGGAGAAAAAGAGCAGGCACAAAAATGACTGAGTGAAAATGAAAAAATAATTTATTATTGACACTGAAGTTCTCCACTCAATAAACTCAAGAGAAATTTCAAATGAGAGCATTACTAGATTATACTTTTATAACCAAATTTAAGGTTCTAACTCTGAGCTTGAGTTTTGCATTATTCCTCACCCCAACCATGACTATCATCAAATCCACTTGAAGTCTGACAGCAGGATGTGATTTACACCTTATGCCTCTGTGTTCGTCCATTTAACCTGACTGTGAGAGCTGTGATGCAGTAATTGACTTGACTTAAAGCCCAGTCTCTAAATCACGCTGCAAGCAAACACACAGCCACACATCAAACACAAACACACACAGTCTTCTCAGAAAATCTAAACATTTTTCTCTGATGCAGCACATTTTAGACACTTCAGGATGCTCCAAGGTTTCAAATTTGACATGCCACTAATAGCAGCCTATGCTGAGAGCCCTCTCTCACATACAAACACATCCAT
>OMLM01004137.1:68129-96287 GCA_900302695.1 Helostoma temminkii | reverse complement strand
AACAGGTGGATGAGGGCATCATCCACTCCAACTTGATGCTGATATGCAAACTGGAGGGGGTCCAGTGAGGGTCTGACCACAGGTCTTAGGGACTCCAGAACCAGTCTCTCGAAAATATATTGTATAGCATCAGCCCTGAACTTCTTTACTAGGTTCTATCAAAGATAGAACTATGAGCAATATTTGAATATTCAACACAAGACGGTCTAGCCAAAAAAATAATTTGTTTAGTTTGTGCACACACGCACACACCAATAGAGACCAGGAGCTGGAAGCATTTAATGTTATCCCTCTGACAGCTACAGACTGTGTGGTTTCTAATGCAAAACCCACAACCCCAAGCACAGAAAGGGTTAGCAGGCAAAGCTACTGCAGCCAGATACAATTACTATAATGCGTGCCATTTAGCACAGGCCAGTTTTATCAAAACTGAAGCCATTAAAATATCTGTACCACAGATTTGAATGGCTGGAGATGAACAATGAACAGCCTCTTGAAGCTACACTATAATTGAGTATGAATGCTGTCTCTTTTCTCTAAAACACTTCACTGGCAGTCTGGCTCTTTTTTTAGCTTGACATTTGTTCTAAAAATGGAAAGTTCCCTGAAACTGCTGGCCTCATAAATCACTTAACTTGAATTGATTTCACGTACTAAGGTCACTTACATACTGGCCTCTGTCTCCTGACTTGAATGTATTTCTGATTACCCTCCGTTTCTCCTACGACCAGTCAGCACTGTGATTATAGCTGCATAAAGTAATGCATTAAAATCTCGCAATCGTTTTCTAAGGTATGCCGATTAAAATACTAATCAAACATTAATAAAACCTGTTTTGGTTGTATTTCTTAACCATGATCTTACAAAAACGTAGCATGTACAGTACAAATTAATAATTTAAAACAGTTTGTTGTCATATGAACACTTTAATAAACATGTGACATAGACTGACAGTAGGTGGTGAGTGGCACACTCGCACAGTCATTGTTGCGGCTGCATTTTAGCTGCGGCCACGCTAGCAAAGACTTTATTGTCGTGTTTCTAGAATGCAATGACATTTCTTTTTTTGGTGATTATTTTTCTTTTTCATTTCCTTCCACCTGTCTGTATTCTGGCCCCTTTTCTCTTTCCCTGCTAGCAGTGTCATGGCAACCAGCATTTGCAGTTCACATTTTAAGCTGTATATTATTATTATTATAACTCTTCTATATCTAAATGAAACCCACACTACACACCTCTACACAAAAAGTACAACTGCTACATGTTTTTGCTGAAAGAAACAAGTTGAGTGGATGTTTGGACTGGTCATCTACATGAGTAGGTATTTCAGTAGGTACCAGCTCAAAGGAGACCCAGAGCCTGTTGGAAGGTGTACCTCAAGTATCCCATCTGGCATCAACTCAGGATCCCACAGAAGAAGAAGATGAAGGACACGGTGATGAGAGATGTAATTTGAGCTACTCCACTACTTGCTATGATTGGCTTCTCACGGTTCTTTACACTTATAGGGGAAAAATTCAAAATGAATAAAAGGCAAGATTTTCCACAAGTCTTTACAACACCACTTGGGCGCAAACAGCAAAAGAGCAAACAAATACTTAAGAAAACACAGAGGCAGCTCAAAAATGCAGTAAGGTTTGAGAGAAAGCATGACAGCATTTCAAGAGATCTCCAAATAGAGACCCAGCTAAGCACATACAGAAATTATTATCAGTTCAAATCCCCAAGCTTGTTCTTTCAGATAGTCCTGACACCAAATTTAAATTTGTCACTCCTTTAGAGTGTTGCTTATGATGATCTTGAGACAGTAAGCTCCCCATTCTGTCAAAAGATGTAAAGTTAAAAATGAGCATCTCCGTACTGCCAACAGGAGACTGAGCGATACCACCAGTGGAGAGTTAGTGATAAGTACAGCTAAACTCGACAGCATCAATTCATCAACAAACAGAGATAAAGAGACAGAGGAACGTCTCAGTGACAACAAAAGGACCAGACTGATGATTTTGAGCTGGTATTAGTATCAAATTCAGTTTAATACCATAAAGTTATCACATTTTTAAAGGTCCCCTATTATGCAAAATTCTCTCTTTTTATGATTTTTCCACATTTATATGGCTCTTGGGCGTATCTAGACATAAATCTGGACCTCACAGAAGTATACGTACCAGTATGTGTGTGTCTGTTTGTGTACACATCTGAATGACGATTGGTTTTTGGAAGCTGGTTTCACAGCAGAAGTGTCTAGAGTTCACTGGAGACATGATGTGAAACTTTAAAGCTGTTTTTAGGCTGGATTATGCTATGGTTATGTGAGATGAGCATGGCATTGTTGTGTAACCTTGTCATATAGAAGCAACAGCTCAGCGGCAACTCGGCTGTCTGTTGTCCACTATCCTGCTGCTGTGTTTGTGAGTTAAGTTAAGCTCGTATGTCTTGATTACTAAATGACAAGACTGAGACTGGTACTACATCCATATGCTGTGTTTTCAGTGTTCTTGGCAGTTTGTTGACGGAATCTGTACTCTGTCTTTATTACTTCACCGTAATTCCATGTGGGGTCTGCATCAGAGGCAAACAGGAGGGGAAAGGGGAGTGCAGCTCAAAACCGGTTGTTCCAGAAAGAGACTTGCAAAATTTCAGGCAGGGCGGAAACAAGGATCTGCCCAGTTTTTGAGCATTAAAATATATAAAAACATTCTGTGGATGCCAGGGACATGTTTTTTAAACCCCAATAGGAGTATAATATGAGACCTTGAAGATGATAATATAACTTTAGTGGTGAAGTGGAGATTTGTTTGCGGGTACATTAATTTCATTACTAAATAAGAACACAGCCTAAAACCTATCATTGTTTATCAGCAAATTAAAGCAACTTCAAAGGTACTGTATATTTACTCAATAATGAGAAAAATGCAACCCACTTCACAGTTTATTATTTTAAGCCTTGTGCCATTTTATTGTAATATAATATATCTGTCTGGATTAATGCTGGAGTATATGTGCAAGCCACAGCACCACAGAGTGCAGAAGCGAGAAGAGAGACATACTAACCCATCACTGACTAATAGGCTACATAAGGAAAATAGAAGAGCTACTGAACTGTGTAGGTGAACTGGATCTGTGTACTGTACAATAAATACCAATAGATAGAATAATATATGAAATCAGCTCGAGTCTTGATACATACCATGCACATATCCAAATCAATCATTTTGCTGCAAAGTTTACCACTGTAAAATGCTGCAATCATCCACTACACAGCAACATCAACATCACTTCAGCACTGCAGCTGAGTCTTTACTAGTAAGCCAAAAAAGACTCTATATTCTCTATAAACAAGTTGACTTTATTATGAATGAAATCAGTAGAATAATCCAATCATTTAAACTAGGATTAGAAGAACATTGGTGCAGCCTCAAATCTTAATGTTTCTGTGTTAGCATTGCTATCGTGACCACAGTGAAATTCATACAAACAAAGATATTATTAATTTAATTCCAACCTAACTTAACAGCTACAGTAATGTCCAGCTGTAAATGGCCACCTTTTTCTTTCATAATGGAAAGTTTGACTCCGCAACAATCTGAACAAAGCACAAGGCTCAAAAAACAAAGCTTTGCTGCCTACGGCATGTCTGGGCCTCAGATACTAGTTTGCCTCCATTTTTGCATTAGTGAAGACTCAAATAATAGCAGAGAGGAACCAATTATCTCACTGAAAAAAAGTATAATATTTGCAATTTTCTAGTATGTACTTCAATATTAATTTGACTTCAAAGTTCACAAAACACCCCCAAACAAATACTTTTTCTGCACATTTATTGTTTAAAATTGTAAAAAGTAACACCCCAGCAAATACACAGAAACATAACTTAATGTTAAAGCAAGCTAACTAATGTAACCAAGCAGAGTTACGTGAGTGAGTTTATGTTTTATGACCCAGACCCTCTCTTTGAGCTGGATAATGTCACTCTGTGTGAAAAAGGACATTTAGCAGTGAGGTGTGAGGCCATCCAGACTGAGTTATGATCACACACAGACAGCACAGAGTGAAACTACACCGACACACACAGGTGATGTCACAAGGAAGGTCAACAGGAGGAAGGAGAGAATCAGAGGAATCGAGTGTGTTTGTCGATTGCCCTGTCAATCACTCGATTGCCGCGGCACTGTCTGGCAAGGTGGGGCCTAAAAGGGGCTATAAATAGAGTGAGACAGAATGGAGAGAGGACAGAGGACAATTATGATACATCAGCCAGGGGTTGTGTGTGTGTGAGTGTGTCAGTGTGTGTGTGTGTCCCAGAGTGATTACTGGTAATTAATGGTCTCTCTCCTCACTGGAAAACATCAATCCAAAATTAAATGTTGATGAACTACCACAAATCGATGAATCTGAGGGTGAACACAGAATATACAGACACACACACACACAGTATTCGAAGCTCTGTCTCTGTGAGGACCACAAAACACAAATTCTACTATTCTTCTCACTAACTTTACCCACTAAATTCAAACCCAGAAATAAACCAGGGACTGCACTCTGGTGTAACAAAGGGGGCATCTCAATTTGGCAGCTTCCCTTGTTTGGACATTTACTGCAAGAACAGGGAGTCATACTTACAGAAGAATAACGAATAAAACGAATCACCCCAATATCAGCCAAAACTGCTGATGAAGTGAATTTCTCAAGTCGCTCATACGTACAACCTCAGGTTTACAAATGAACACATATCGGGGCATCGTTTGTATTCAGAAAGTTCAGGGTTACAATACAGGAAATGACACAACCTTTACAAACAAAACACTTTTCTTTCAAATGCCCCTACATTGTCTCAAACATACAGGGCGTTTCAAGGGCACTTTGCAGTGAGTTTAATAGAGATGGTCTAATTACTGTCATTAGCAACATCTAATTGGAGCTTTAAAATCAAAAGATTAACTCTGGCATTAACTGTAGCATACCTACTTTTGGTTTTCAGTTGGAAAAACTGAGGAAGAAGGCAAAATAAGAGAAAAGGAGAGAGGGACAGAGTAAGAGAGAGCATGCTTGCTAGTAGATCACAGTAAGTTAATTTGAGTCTGGGTATATCATTTGCCCCTTTAACCTCGCAAATAAACACACAGGCTATGAGAGGCAACGGGGAATGCAGTGTATCTGTCCCTACAGCCCCTCTTCTGCCATTTCAGCCTCCATCCCACTTAACTAATTAACAATTGTTTTAATCCTCCTTTAATTCTGCAGACAACTGCACAATTTGTGTGCATGTTTGTGTGTTTTGCACATCGAGGGTCCCTCACACCATTCACCAGATTAGCCAAGCTACTCTCCGCCAAGCGTTGCCCACAGCGACCAAAGGTAATTGCTTTTTAATTAAGCCCCCAGCGCTAATCCCGATGATATTTAGCAAGCATGAACTAGCACATATACACATTTGCACAGACAGACACTGAAGAGAGGACAGATACTAAAAGAGAGACATTCAACAAGGCCTACCAGGCTGTAAACTGGACAAATGTTTAATAAGCTTTGTTGGTATTTCTCTTGTGTACACACCGGGAGGCAGGCGGTAAAAATTAAGTTCATGTATTGAAGCAATAAATGAATTTCTGCTGGATGCCCAATCTGATAATATCCTCCAGACTTAAAATGAGCACATCAATCTATTCTGGAAAGTGTATGTGTGGGATTGTCTTCATGAAAAAGGTAAAAGATTTACTTCTGTCAACTATATCTTCACTCTTTTGGTCTCAAACTTTTTGTCTCCATGTCTTCAATCTGTTTCTTTACATCTACCCCATCCTTACCCCAAATCTAATTCCCACTTTGTCTTGTCATAATAACTTCTTCTTTTTTATTTCTTATCATTCCACAGTGTCATTTTTCTATCTCTCTTTCCTCACCTCAGCTTTTTTCCATAAAAAACACACTTGGAAGCCATTTTCTTCTTCTGTCATGACATGATTTTCTTCCTCCTCTGACTTTTGAGTTATCCTACTTTGCTTCCTTTTCAGGGAAGCTAGACTCATCTCCTGGGGCATGATGAGTGAAAATGTCCCTCTTTTCAGACATTTGGGTGATAACTATGAAATATGCTGAACCAATGAACACCCACACATACTGCACTGTAGTAAATCTAATTTTATTCCTCTCTGCATCTAACTGCTTAGAATTTCGTTTGATGTCTATGGTCCGATGTCTTAATGTACAACTCCAGCGGAGTTAAAGCTTATGTGCGTATGCTTGTCTTTCACAAGTGTTTCCATTGCTCACATTGATCCTCTCCTGTCAGCTCTGATCCCCTCACAACTTTCTTGAATATCTCACATGTGATGTAGCCGTCTCATTTCTAATCTTTTAAACATGTTGCATTAAAAGGACATTTCGGAATTAATGCATCTTTTTACTTTACCAAAAGCTGCTCAACATAGACATTACATTTCAACAGTAAGTAGCGCTTTGGGCAAAATTTTTAAACAAACTCTGACTACACCTCACACACATATCAAACTCTTTTTCCCCCAAACCATTTGACTCAGTTGTATTTTCACACTGCCACTTGACTTTGGCTCCTCTAGCAGGCTGTACCCTCCTGCAGATTATAGACTATATATAGCACGATTTATCTTTAATCTCTCTGTGATATAACAGCAGAAACCATTTTCAGTGCCTTTTTGTTTTTTGCCACACCACAGTATTTACCTCTTCTTCCTCCTTTTACCACTGCACACAGTTATTTCCTTCATATCCGTACCTTCTCTCTGACTTTCTTGTTCATCTTCTTTCTTTACCACTTTACTTTACACAAACTTTTTAGTGTTCCGTTTCTCTTCAGCTCCTTTAAAACCACAAACCCAAGCCCCAAGTCAGGGATCTGGCCTTCACGGAATACATGTACTCTATATAGATCCTTTTAAATTATAATCTTATCAAAATGTTGAGCTTGTTGGACAATAATACTTACTTTTAGAAACAAAGAAAGGAACATCATTGAGGCTGCTGTGTACAGACATACACACACCTTGGATTACCAAAGCTAATACAATACTACCTAATACTAATACTACATATGATGCGTCATTCGGTGTATTTTAAGTAATGAAAAGTGGCCCTCGAAGGATTTGACCTTGTGTGATTAGATGTTGCCATGTCAGAAAAAAGGCATCTGATCAATGTTTTAGCAACATGTAATAATCTCCTTCACATATGTGGCACGAAGGTGCCCTGAAGTAGCATGCAAGCATTCTGTCTAAGACTTGAGGAAAGGATGGGCTCAGAGTTTTAGGAGTATGGAAGGAAAACAGGGAGACCATGAATGATTTAAGATTAGCATGCTTGTTTCATTGATAAAACTAATGTTTGTATTTACATTGGCTTACTTTGTGATTGCAATGTGCAATGCATCTCCCTCAAAACTGTAGAAAAACATAAAAATATGGGCCCAGGTATTACAGAAATACACCACCAAAACATTTAGACATAGCAGAAGCACACATTATCTTCCAGCAAAATGTGTGACTTCTTTTTAAATAATTTATTACCCTTGACAGCAGAGAAAAATGGCCAAATGTAAGCCAGAATCACAAAGGGAAAAAATGAGTGTTAAAGTTCATGTAGGTAAACAGAAGCAAAGTAAGCAGAGAGGGTCAAACTTGGGAGAAAGGAATAGCAATAAAAAGAGGGTAAAGCAATAAAAAAAATCTGTGTAAAATCTACAAATTAATTATTATTCTGATCATTACTCTGGACTAATGTTAATGACTGTGTAAGGCTGACTGAATGAGGCAGACATGCCATATTCTCTGTGACATTTGTCAGCACCACACTAACACAAACAGAGAACATACCATATAGACCATTAGTCAGCACTACGTTTGTGCGCTTACCATAAATATTGGAAGGGCGGGACACTGGCAGGGTGCAGAGCTCAGACCTCATCCCAATAGATTGATTGTCAGGCCGAGAATAGAAGGAGCAGCAAAAGAAAAATGATTGTACCCCTCACTTTATTCCCCCATTAGGTCACCCCCAGGTATGCACCCTGTCTCGGTCTAGCGATCAGTGAGGGTGACAGCGAAGGGGAAGTCAGTGGGACTTCAAGCTGCCAACAAAAATCACAGCCTCCTGCCTTTTCACTGCCCCCACATGTCCTATTTTGTCTTTCTTTCTATGCTAATCCCTACAAATCTACACACATTTAAACGTATTTTTACAGCAGCACTGCTCTATTATTACTATTATTATTATTATTATTATTTTGTAGCAAGTTACAGAAAACCTGAAACACACATTTAGGATAATAGCGTATAAGATGACAGAGAGGCCAGTCCGTAAATACTGGATGTCCTTAAAAAGATGAGAGACTCAGTCAGACTCATGAAGGCTGCTCTAACTGAAACGCTTTGTCTCTGTCTATTAGAGGGAGCAAAGACAGGAGAGATGGAACTGAATGTACTGTGTGATATGTCCCTTTTGTCCAATGAGTCCGCAGGACATCATAATCCTGTCCAGACTTTGCATGATCCAGCTCAGGAAGACCGAGCCGTGGATCATGATGTCAAGTTAGTAACAGAGTTCTGGCCAAGTTTGCTCTTTGAAAACAAACAAGGCTTCCAGTATAGAATAAAGTCAAGTAATGAAAGTTTATTATGTAGATAAATATGTTCCCCTGCTTCTACATTTCCTAGTAAATTAAGCTAATTGCCTCCTGATTCCAGCCCCAAATCCTGGTAACAAAACACTGCAAGGTTTACAGAAGCTGCAGTCTACACAAATTACACTAACTAATTACTCCACCAAATATAATCATTCAAAAGACCAAAAAGTCAATGATAGTCATGATAGAATAATAAAATACAGCAATGTGCTTGGGATATAAATAGTATAATTTCCCATCATCGTCATTTTCTCTCTTTGTTCCTGGTTACAAACTCTTGTTTAATCTGATCATCACATGATGCTGAGGGACTGGGTGGCTAAAGTGATTTCCGGCACCATCAAGTCTGTCTGATGAGCTACACAAGCATTAGCAAATTTAGCTTGCTGTTAGGACCTGCCTAAAAGCCACTAATGGAAGCGTGTGCACAAAATCCATCACTATAGTGCACAAAATCACAAACTCAACACACACACACGCTATACAGGCTCAGTAAGTGGGTTTATAAGATGTAGGAGGCACAAAGTGCATAGATAGAAAGACATCAGGGAGGCAGGAAGATACAGCAGGACTTTTATATCTGCATCTAATAATCTCAGGTGTACTTATCATATTTCATCTATTCCTGAAAGCTGACTTGTCAGTCAAAATTTGACTTACTTGGTCCTTATCTCCTCATAATGGTCACTTTCTGCAATAACAGCAAGTGATAAATGGATTGCAGCTCAACTCTGGGCTGTATCAATGCGATTTCAAATCTCCACTACTGCCAGTAGGAAGTCCATCTATGTTAATTTACACGTAGTGTTGATTAAGTGCCATCTTCATTATTTTTTATTGTCTACACTCTCTCCCAGTATCATCTGGATGAATTTAAACAATCTGCATTTATGAATCTGTTATCACATAATTCTCATGCCTGTGACTCATCACTCATTCTAGCAGTGGACTAAGTGTGTGTGTATACATGTGCTTGAGTGAGTAAATGTGTGCACAGATGTGTGTGTGAGAGACAACAGAATGTATTGCAGATGTGTGTGTGCATAGGTCTAAGCATGCATGAAAGAACATCTCTGTGATTTGACTGTGAGCCAGGTTGCCGCAAAGTGTGGGTTGTCTGCCTGCACCTGATGCCCTAACTGCTAATGCTAACTGTTGCTAATAACCCAGAAGACTCTTGTGGAGCTCAAGGACGGGAAGGTTAGGCAGCCAGGCCGCATGCCTGTGCCTGAGTCACCTGTCCTCTGGTAGCAGTGAGTCAGGAGCAAAGGTGGATGGAGTGTGGAGCCCAAAGAGCAAAGTATTTGCCAGACAAACAGTAGGAAAGACAAGGCATGATTCCACATTGCTGTAAGGCTCTTTCCAAAGTGAGCTTTGGCTGAAGACACGCACACGCACACAGTAGAAGCCAATGCCACAGTAATGAGTGTAGGAGGACACTCCTCAGGAGAGATGTGGGCCCTTCAGCCAATTTTCAGCTAGTGATTACACACAGAGACAGAGCAGAGCAAAAAGAGGGGAAATAAAATGAGCTACCAGGGCCCCTTTGTATGCCACAGAATAAAGTAACCAGACATGCAACTGACAGGTATTCTTCACCAGTGAACTACTCATGTCACAAGTATGAAAGCAAAATACATACAAGAACCCCGTAGAGTGTGGAGGCAAGGCCAGAGAAGGGGAAAAGAAACAGGACAATTCAATGAACCACACATTTAAGGCAGCTGATGTTTAATGTGATGCTATGTGTGGTATACATGCACCCTAGGACCATACACACCAACAAAGCCTTAGAGAATACTGTATAAATGTAACTTTCTCTATTAGAGTACAAGCTCATTAAACATTATTGCTCTGAATTAGGAGAAGAAAACAATTTACACACCAAATAACAGATGCAATCCGAAAAACAGTTCAAGTTAAATAGCTTCTGTTTCAAAGACTGCAGAATATATAAAAATGAGTGCCATTAAACAGCCATGCAAACAGACATACCCAAAAAGCTTTCAACAAAACACAATTAAGGGAAAAAAAAGACAACTAAACCATAACAGCTCTGTAGACTTTATAAACTTTCCATCATTCCTAGCATGGTGAGCTGACTGCTTTCTCCTGCCACTGAAAAACAAAGTGAGCACCAACAGGATGGAGGTCAATTTGTTTTAAAAGATAAGCTTGCAGCTTAACTGGGCTGCTAAGGATGAAATACAGACTGCATCTAACATATTACATATTTGTCAGATGAGCTAAACTTTGTTGATAGTGTTTTTCCCCCAGATACACGATGGCATAGATACAGTATGTACAGTATGTATGTCCAAAAAATGAAGAATATAAAGTATGATGTTTCAATACCTGCTCTCCTCTGTAAAATGTAGTATTAACCAATACAAATCTGCTGATGCTTCACCAACTTATTTAAATGGCAGCTTGATGTCCTAAATAAGACTATGGTCAGGTGGGGTGAACCAATACTGTTCTAAAACAGCAAGAATGGGCGGACCTGAGAGGGTGAGCCCCAAGCAAATCCATCATTAAGAAGTGACTGTTCCAGTCTGGCAGCCAGTGAGCGCACCCGAGGGAGGCAGGACAAGCTGGACATTACTGATTCCACCAAGGGAAGGCCAAACGAAGCCGGAATGACTGATGTAACCCAGAAGAGGGTAATAGAGTATGGAATGACTGATGCTTCCCAACGGTAGGGACACAATCCAGAGAGGCCTGGTCTCTAAGGATACTGGACAGGGTCAAATGAGTGATTCAAGTTGAATACAATAAGCTTTCAAAGAAAGAAAGACAGAAATATGTGACGTAGAAGTGACGTAGACTGTAGTACGAAGAACGTAGAAGTAGCAAATACAGCGCACTATATGCCAAGTAGAAAATAGGGAGAATGTTCTGTTCATTGCTCTCTCGCTTTTTTTACCCTGTATTGATCTTGTGCTATTCATCTATTGCTTTCTGCATTTCTCTTTTCTATAGAACACAGACACATACACAAAACCTGTGCGATACTGTAAGAGACATGACCCACAAATCACCCTCTGGCAAAAATACAAAGTTAGACTAACAAAAAAACAAAAAATATAAACAAGAAAAAAAAAAGGGTGGAGCACTAAAAAGCAATTGGTTCATGGATTAAGAATGGATTACGTTGAACTGCCACATGTTTGTTAAGGCATGATTGAAATCAGCAAGGGATCAGAAACTGGTCTGGCGCATTAGTCTCTCTCTCTGTGTGCAGTGCTGTCAAAACCCAACAGCTGGTCCCCTCTGCCCTCTGACTGAGAGGAGGTCAGTGTTGCGCAATACCAGAGAAACAGCAATGAAGATCAGCAATCAATAATAATCAAAAGGAGTACGAAATGACATGAGGTCTACCCCACACCAGTAGCCACTTCCTCTACGTTGAAGTCCATACAGATAACAAATGGCTGTCATTAATCATCAGGAACACAGCCTGTTTATTCTATATACATAGCACATGCTATTATCTGCTTTGTTTATGCTGTCACCACTATAAAGTCAAAATTCACTTAAAAACTGGTATTATGCAGACAAAAATATGAAGTGCGAACACACACGCACACACCACAACAAGTAGGCACAGTTGGGAATCATTATTTGTTATGCAGAAAAAGTGCCAAAAGTCCTAAATCCAGTGAGGTAAATATATATATTTTAAACAACATACTGTGTAGGTGACAGAGTCCCCAAAACAACAGCAGCTGGAACAGAATGTCTTGACAACCAAATGACTCATGAATAAAAAAAACAAAAATAGAGGAGAAGCAATAGATGTGGCAAAGGTAGTTGTCGCTGAGCTTCTCCTTACTTATTGCAAGAAAGAACTTCTACATTGAAACAATACACATGCATAGCAAAAACTTTGTGGTTATTTGCTTACATGCATACAAACACATAAAAAAACAAAAATATAAAACAACAAATCCAAAATCCTCAACTAAACTCCAAAACATAAAAGATGCTAAAAGTTTGACAAGCTAAATCAAATCATGAAAGACTACACAAGCATAAAAGTTTAAAACAAACTCTAGAGAAACAAAAAAACAAAAACGGAAACTCTCCGTCATCCAGCCCGCTCTCTCTGTGTTGGAGTCCACGTACCTTGCAGAGTTTCTGGTAGCGTGGCGAGGAGATGGCCATCCTCTGGAGCCTGTGTAGGAAGACCACCACTTTCTGGAGGGAGGTCCGGACCATGGCCATCATCTTAAGACTGCTACAAGTCTGCAGCAGCCTGCTCCCGGTCCGCATGCTAGCACTGCCCTACCCCACTCATATTGTTCTCCCTCTCCCTAGCCTGCCGACCAGACCCCAGCCAAGCTGATGTGATGTGCACACACGTACACATGCACACACACACACAGGCGCAAAGAAATACACACACTCGCAAGTGTTCTCAGCTCAGCATGCCCCCACGTTTCATCACACACACACACACACACATACACAATACACAAAGTGAGCGCAGCCTCAGCTATCTCTCTTAGTCAGTCACTGACACTGCCCACATCATGCACACACACACAATGATGCAGGAGCACAGGACAAGACTAGACACTCACTTTCTCCTCCACGCGGACATTCACACGCGCACCCCGACTGCTGAGCCAGAAGAGAATCGGACAAATCGCTTGTGACGGCACCCTGCAGAGTCACAGTAGATTGATGAAGATAAAGGAAATGAAGAAAAAGGGGGGAAAAAATCAACAAGGAGAGAAGGATAGTGCTGGCAAGCTGGGAAGAACGGAGAGAGGACAGCACGAGGTGCACTGGACGAGAAGAGAAGCAGGTCGTACGCGGCTCACTTTTTACTGCCAGTGAATTAGAGACAGAAAGAGAGTGAAGAAGTGATAGTAACAGAGGCAGAGATAGAGTAAGAGGAAAAAAGGATGCGAGAGAGAGATAGATTGCTCCTTTTGGACCGGAGAAAGACAGATAGAGCAAGAAGAAGAAAAGGAGAGACAGATCCAAAGCAGCAGTGTAAGGGACGAAAGACACTGCCTCTGCTGTGAAGGTAGAGTGACGTTACACAAAGCAACCCACAAATCAATGAGCGAGAGACAAAGAGAGAAAACAAAAGAGAGAAAGCGAGCGCATCAGTGAGAAGAGAAATAGGCACTAAGCGAGAACTAGGAGCACAAATGAGATGCAAACACACACACAATAGTTAGGAAGAGGGAGGAGTTATTTCGGGCATCCAGGGTTCCTGGAAGTAAAAGCGCCATTCATTCTGCCCTGGCAATGTGAGTGGCAGTTGGAGCACTTCCACAGCTTTAATGTGCATGAAACTCTCCCGTTAGATTCATGAGTACAAAAGATGAGTAACTGCATTAAACTGTAACTCTAATGTTATTTTTTCAAACCTGTGTACATAAAACTATGCAGACAAAGACAAAAAGAAAGATATAGATATAGATATAGACATAAGATATATTTAACTCATTAAGGATAAACTAAATCCATTTTATTAAATCTGGTCCATAAAGTAAAAATTTAATTAATTGTCAGCTTTTATTTGTATTTGTAATGTGAGTATGTGGTCCAAATGCAGCTTTCAAAAGATTAACTGAGAAGATAAGAGGGCCTTACTGGAACATAGACAAAATGCAAGAAAAAGGCAAAGTGGGAAGAAAGTAGAGCAGAGAGAGAGAATGTAAGAGGGCAAGGTCACCAGAAGATAAAAGGCTTTTAAGCATCTTTTATCAGTGCAGAAAACAGCTACATCTTTGGAGAATGAATCTGTCGGAGGCATACAAGTATGGGAGAGATGACGCTAAGAGACAAAAAGGTAGGAGGAAAAAAGAGTCAGGTAAAAGCAGAGATAGGTGTACAATCGGTAGAGATTATCATAAAACAGCTCAGCCTCTGAAGAGCCACTGACCACAGTATTACACACAGGTGGGTATTTTAAACCTATTCATGCTCTCAATGACTCTTTGGCTTTTTTTTTTTTTTATTCCTGCTGAAAAATGTGCTCTTTTTTCTAAATGCAAGACAAGAGGCATTTATATGAAGTGAGGATGAAAAGCTCTGTACCACCCAAGAGCAGCACATTTTACGCCAACAGTTCCCCATAACTGACTGACTCATACATTTAAAATGAGCACATACTGACAAACACACAAATAGTGTATTCAGTATTGCACTACAGGCTACATTACAGCCCTTACTCTCTGCTTGTAGTGTTACAGATGGAGGGAGACTCTAAGACACAGAGGAGAAATGAAGACAAATAAATTCTCTTAAACCAAAATGCAATGTACCTGCACAGTCAGGCAGAATAATAATAATTCTTTGGCTCTTGTACACACAGTATACACACACACATATATAGTTACTGAGAGAGGATCATGATAAGCCAACTGAAGAGCTCTGTTTAGACAAGGTTTAACTGACTACAGCGTCCATTTCAGTCATTCCACAGAGTATCGACTCTGCTTCACAGGGAATTACGAGTGTCTTCTTGGCTCAGTGTTAATGACACTGTCAGTACTGGCTCTCAACTAAGAGGTTGTAGGAAGAAACATGCATGTCTCTGTTGTTCTAGCACATACAGTTCTAATGCTCATAGTCAAACACGTACAAGGCGTCACACAGCTCTTACTGGTTTTACTGGGCCATTACACATGATTTTCTAGACTGGATTTGCAGCACTACTCATAATACACTACACCAAAAAATTCCATTTTAACCAAGCTACCACCTGTGTAGAACTCAGCTAGATAATAAGCTTCTTAGCATAATTAATTTTCACACTGTATCTGTTTAATCTGCACACAAACTCAAATGTGAAAACAACTGTACTTGTATTTACAACTGTAACTGTTTCTTGGCATGATTTCATTCTGCCCAACTGCTATGCTTCACACTATGTCAATATAATTACCACTGAACTATAGTTTGCATAATTGGCAAACAAAAGTTATATTGATCTCATCTACACAGATACAGCATATAGTGTTAATTAGCGATCTTCTGTGTGCGTTAAGCTGTGACTGTAGCTTCGTATCAGTTACAAGCTGTATCAGCCTCCTCATCCTCTGGACCTTTATTAGTGCAAAATGTGTGAGAACTTCCATTTACTTTTAATGATATGCCATTTTAACATAAAATATCAGAAAAATTCAGTTAATTTGCCACATTTGTATCCGTTATTGCCCCGGCCTACTCACCAACTGTGCTTAATATGAAAACAGCAGTCAGAATGACTATGGCCTTCAGCCCAAAACTATCATTAAAGTAACTTGACAGTTGAAGACCATGGTAGAGAAGTTAATCATAGGGTTGGGAGACAACACTCGACACTTGTCCTGTATGTTCAATGTCTGTCTCTCTTTCATGTACACCCTTTTAACACCTGAGTGACATCCATCACTCTCAACCCCAACTGAGAGACTGAAATGAAAAGAGGATAAAAATAAAAACAGTGGGCAATAAACAATTGAGAAATGAACCATGACATATCATGAATAAGTATTTCTTGATACATTAGCCTTTGACTGATGCTTGGAATAACATTTCCACCACGTTATTTTTTCCACTTTACCACACACTTAATCTCTGACATGACTTTGACAGACTTTTTAAGAAATAAAATCCAATAGGGAACGTGTCCCTTTTATTAAGATAGATTATGTTCGATAACAATCATTTTTTCATTGTATTAGACAAAAACAAATCCACCCAGGCTTCCCTTAACAATAAGCTGCAAAGGTTTATCACGCCCACACTGGGTTAATGACTCCACAGAAATCTTTTGTGGCCATTCATGCAGTGATTCATTTTTTTCTCTGTAACTTTGGCCTGTTTTGAAATAATTGGATACTGCAAATAATAGCGATAGCTCTGTGGTAGTTTGTGTCACACTTAAATTATTTGTTGTCACTCTTAAATGATTCAGGTCATCAAACAAGCAGCATTACAAAGATAATGAGATTTATTAAGGGAAAGCTGTCCAAACCTGCCTGGTCCTATATGAAAAAGTAACTCGCCCGCCTCTTGGTAAAATATGAATGAACTGTGAATAACCACAGTTTTTGGAAAGCCAAGTTTAATTTCACTTGCCACACCCAGGCCTGACTACTCCCAGACCTGTTAAATTAAAAAAAACACTTAATATAAGCTGTCTGACAAAGTGAAGCCACTGAAAGACCTCAAAAGCAACACATCATGCAGTGATCAAAAGATATCTAAGACAAGGGTACTAAAGCCATTTCTAAGGCTTTGGGATTGCAGTGAACCACAGTGAGAGCCATTATCCACAAATGGAGAAAACTTTGAACAGTGATGAACTTTCCCAAGAGTGGCCAGGCTACCGAAATTACTTTAAGGGCACAACAACAACTCATCCAGAAGTACATAAAAGAATGCAGAACAACATCTAAAGAACTGCAGGCCTAACTTGCCTTAGTTAAGGCTAGTGTTCATGATTCAACAATGAGAGAGGAGAATTTTTCGGCCATCAGTTTGTAACCGTAAACTCAAACATTTTCAGCACTATAAATTCAGAAAGATATAACATTGCTGCACTCTCTCAAGAACAAGATTTTATCCTAAGAGCAACAGGAAGCTTGAAAACATACAAACATACAAACACACAATTTTATCAAATCAGTGCACAATGTACCCTCCATGTACAATCCAAAAGAGATGAGTACAAGAGTGACTGGGTTAACATTGATTAAAGAGAGAAAGAGACAGAGATTACAGTATTGCCTGTTGTATCAGCTGAAATGGTAGGGTGAAGTGACTTTGGGATTAAAATGTTATATCAAGCATAATATGACGCGTGTCAATGGATCTCAGAGGGAAGGTCTGGGTAAATGGCAAGATACTGAGAGGAAGCGCAAACAACAAATGTGCGTGCGCACACAGAATTCCTAAGCAGCTACGAGGACAAGAGGATCAATGAACTACGTTCAGTGCATACAAGCACTCACAAGCCCTGTGTGTGCCCTCTCATTCACACTTTTAACCAGCAACGTATACATGGATGCATCCACACACGGCATCAATTCTGTTGGTGAGGGATGCATTAATGAAGGATGACACTGAGATAATAGGCTAGCACCTGTGTGTGGATACCACACGTACACACACACACAGATTTTCTATTAATTTACAGCCCTACCTCCAGTTGTCGCCTGAGCTCCTTCACATGGGCGGAGTCTTGTGACAGCTCTTCCCTCTGGGAGGCATCAGCCAGAACATTCACTGTAGTTTCTGCCTCCTGGAGCCATTTGAGGAAGGACTCCAGCTCCCTGAGAGACATCTGCAGGCCCTTGAGTTCACTGTCCAGCTGTGCATGACGATCACTCACCCTGCCAATCAATATTGATGATTTATAACTACTGTAGCAGCCACTGCATGATTAAATAGAAGATGTAATATCAGTTTATCTTTGTATACTATCATGTGTATGTAAGCATATAGAAAGTGTGTTTGTGTACCTATTGTTGATGCTGTTCCAGGCAGCATTGTGTTTATCTGCAACCTCTTTGATCCTCCTGGTGTCGTCAGTAGAATATTCCTGCAAAAGATGATTGGACAGCTCATTGAAGGCTGCCACTGTAGCTTGGCCTCGACCCAGGTCTTGGAGGAATGCCTGTAAAACGATCAACACGGTGACATTAGGATCAACATGACACCGATAATGTAACAGATGTGACTCCAAGATTATGAGTCACCGTGAAAAGTCTCGTCAGCATTACTGCAGGTAATGTGCATGCATTGTTGCCTATGTATTCTGTGGCTTGGCATCTACTTCTAATAAGACAAATTGTTATGTAAGGATATTAATGAGTTATTCTCTAAAATTAACAAAATTAATACAACTTCAGGCATTAAAAATATAAAGAACTTAGTTTGCTCAGCTATCTGCCATTATTTGCTTAACCTCCACTTAATCAAGCAGCTTACATAAGGCCCAAATTTAGAATTAGCAAATAAGTTATCCCTAGATGACCCTCATGCATGTATTCTTCCAACAAAAAACGCACACTTCACTTTTTTAAATGGACAATTACTCATCATTACAAAACCCCACAAACCAGGGGCAGATTACTGAGCATCTCTCATGCTGGATTGTGTTTAACGCAGTTGCCCTCTAGTGTCTGAATCCTGAAATTTGTCAGTTATGAGGCAGAATCTGTTACCATAAACTCTCGACCTAATCATAATCTTAAATTAAAATGATGGATGATATAGGTGTGGAGATGTTATTAAAGTTCAAACTGCAAAGAGGTGATTTATTCATTCCTATCTTGTACAGACTTATGTGGCTATATAAAGGATCTCTAATATTTTATGAAGTAAAGTTTGGTTTGATCTAAGATTTTTCTCTTTATTAGGAAAATGAGTACACCAATGCCCTTGAGACTACCATAATGACAAGGATAGAGCATCACAGTCAATCTCAGCAAGGACGGCCTTAGACACCCTGAGGATGTGGAGAGCAAGTTTAGCTGTGAAACTTTCTCTAACCTTGTTGTCAGCAAGCTGTTTAGTCAGGGGATCTCTGGACTGCTGAAGAAGGTTGTGAAAACGTCCTTCGTTGTGCCCAATAAGGGCCTTCACCTCGTTCCTCTGCTCCTCCCACTGGTTGCTATCTCCAATCATGTTATCCAGCTGATGGAGCCGTGCCTCAACACCATGCTGAGTGCTGTCCCACTGGCTGCGTACCTTCTCCACTATAGACACAGACAGATGCATGTGCAACAACAGATGTGCAATATATCATAAGCATAAATTCAAACATTGCCAGACGAAAAGTGGAATTCTTAAAAAAAATAGTTCTCTTGTTTGGAGAACTTTGTGTGTTTTATTTATAGCTCCACCTCTTTTAAAACTGTTCAGTGGCTGTTAAGTCTGTCTAGTATGATCATCTGACTCTGTACATACGTTTCTCAGTAATTGATGTGCGAACATCCAGATTAGAGGTCTTGTTTTTGATGTTCTGTGCCAGGGTGAATATGTCCTCTAGCTGAGGATGACGCTGCTCCAGGTCACTCTTTGTAACCTGTCAGGGCAAGGCACATGTAAAAATATATACATTCACAAAGTGTAGAACCCACAGAATTATATTTGGTGGTTCAGTTTAATCAGAAAAAAAACAAAAAAATGCTATTCCATTGAAAATATAAACCACACACAGCTTTTCCCCTGCCCCTCCTTCTCCTCATCTCTCTTTATGTCTCACCTGAAGACGTCCCATAGTGGTCCTGATTTCTTCTGTGTCCCCTACAGTGACAATATTAGACTTGAGCATCTGTGTGATGAGGAGGAGCCAATCTGCCAATTCGGTGGCTGTTTCGTTGAGGTCGGTGGGCGCAACGCTGTCTGGTGTGTGTGGGGTTTGATGGTGGGGGTCCTCACTCACTAAGCTAGCCATCTGCACAGCTGAGGGGACGGCAGACACTGAGGCAGCGGAAAAAGGCAAGGAAGCAAAGGCAATTAATGTTGACTTCTAGAACTTCTTTAAAAGGAAATGATGCAATAAACATTAAAATGTGAGTGTGTTAAAGAAGGTGCTGTCAAATGGTTCTCAGAAGAAATCATGATGAATGAGGCATCTGGGCTTGTTTTACTGTTGCACAACTAAGACTTTGTTGCTCACCTCTCATTAATTATTTCATCATGTATTTTCATGCTCAAAATTAAGGAAAGCCAATGATGAATTTCAAATTTGCCATCTCTTATTACCTCTGACATGAATATGTTCATCTTATCCTGTCAATGACTCATGGTTTTTAAAAGCTTTCTACTTCTACTTGAGATCATGCTGTCTGAGATGAGTCTTTTCATTCTCACTTATGTTGGTGGTGTATTGCAACAACAGATAGTGATCAATAAATCAATTGTGAATTTAAATAAGTCAATTTCTAGAAATTACCAAGCTGCTGGTGCTGGACGTCTTGGTGGTGGTGTGTCCATGGAGAGATGGGCAGCTGGAGAGATTCTCTCAGTCGACTGTCCAAGGCTTTCCAATCGGCTGCCAGCTGCTCTACCTTACTCTATACAGACAAAGCCACACAAACATATAATTAATGACTGAGGAGTAGTAGTATACAGAGTACAAAATATTATCAGCGGAAAACAGAGTGTGTCCAGAATTTAATAAAACAGACAATTAAGCTAAATTATAGGAAGGAGATTCATGGTCTAATTAAATGGCCAGTCAGTTAGCAGTGGTTTTTTATTCGATTAAATTATTATGGAAACTAGGACCTTTTCCTGAGGCAAAAGATGCTGTCGTCTCTGTAGCTCTATAGAATGAGCCAGCAGTTCTTCAAGGTCCTTTTTCCTGTCCCTCATGGAGGCCTCCAGAGCCTATGATGAGTAAGCAATTAAGGCGGTTAAGGTGTGTGTGTGTGTGGTAATTGGACTTGTGGTGTAGTGGTTCTTGTGATGCATTTGTGTTTTACCTGTGCTTGGCCAGGATTCAGGCCCCTCGTCATGATTGTCTGGTGTGTGATGACGACCCAGTCAGTAAGCCTGTTCATTCTGTCCTGAAACTGTGCATGACCCTGCAGGTTGGCCTCCACCTCCCCCACCTTGTCCAACAACTCGTGTGTCACCTGCAGGGGATATATATTGGCATTACGGGATTAGTAGGGACAGAAAACAGGGGAGGAAGGTAGAGAGGGAGAAAAAAAATAATGGAAAAGTCTCACCTTGCTCCAGTTGAGGTTGATGGCTCTCAGTTTGCTAACATGCTGTTCTCTGCTCTGAGGGCTTATACTTGGACTGGCCAAGATCTGAGGAGCGTGCTTGTTCAGCCAACCGAGACGTTCATTCTGTGCATCCATTTCCTCAGCAAGGGCCTGAAAGGAAAGATGTACTGACCCTTAATTTCATAAATAATCTAGTTAGTAGTAGATAGTTTTTTAATGTGATTGAGATAGAAAGTAGCTTGTGGATACAGTGAAACAAATAAGTAAGAAAAAAAACACCAGCACAGTCAGAGCTAACCTTAAAAAAAGTGACTCTTCCAGCTCTGAAAATACAATTGAAATCTCCATGCTCTTATGAATTACACTAACTTCAGTGCAGTTTGGGTCATGTTGTACCTTGAGTTCTTTGAGGTTTTTGTCAGTGGCAGTGACAGGTAATGAGCTGACAGCATTTTCTGCCTGGTTCAGCCATACAGCCAGCTCCTCACGTCTCCTCACAAGGTCTGAAAGGGCCTGGTCAGCTCCAGCTAACCTATATACATACAAACACACACACGCATTATTTTAATAACAACATTTGTCTCTTGTTTTCAATCCACACAGACTTATTCTCTGTACATGGCACTGCACTGGATACACCACCTGTGCTGTCGGTCCAGGACTAGTCGGTTGACAGTTCTCCAGCGCTGACCCAGAATGTGTAGCTTCTCTTCAAGCAGAAGTCCATCAGGAGACGACAGTTGTCCAATTATCTGTTCCCCAGTGCGGGTTAGTACGGCCAGTACAGGTTGGTGACTAGCAATGCCTTCCTCTAGCTCCTAACATGGGCATAAAGGAATGAATGAGATTATGAGAAAAACAAAAAATAAAAAAGCTGAATAGAGGATCAGCAGAGTTGATTCAGTCAGGGACAATTCCCCTGCTAAAGTAAAGTGTGTCAGGCAAATTTCTGGGGCGCTTCATTAGGAGTCGGGTCGTGTACCGCTGACCATAGAGTCAGTGGGCAACCATTCTATCAACTGTTCTACTGCTGCCCCATAGGTATAATCAAGATTTAACCAGCCATAGTTTTGCAGCTAGTACAGTCTGCTAAAGGTGAGTCATCTAATTAATCTTTCAATTCCAATCCATTTGATCCCTCATCTCCTTCTCAGCGACTATGAAAACATGTAACAGAGAAAGAGAGTGTAGCTTGAGCTGTGCAAATCACAATGATAAAGGTGTTAATGACAGTGTTACTGTTAGTGATAATGCAGCCGCTTCTGAGAATCTGATTCTCTTTGGAAAATAAATTACCACTTTAGTAGTCAAGCTAATCAAAATTAGAGGTTCTTGTTATCCTACTCTTTAGTTAATTTCTCTCTATTTCCCATATGTATGAATGTTTATTAGTTACAGTGTAGCAGCCATTTTCGCTTTGCAATTATCCTGTTTAACATTTCTGATCTAACTCCTAATAACCCAACAACCTAACAATACAAAAATACTCATGTATTGTTTGATTAGTCACATTAGTGGTTTCTAGGATAATGTGATCAAATTACCCAAACAAACGCACATGTAGCAAGGTCAGACATTTTACACTGCCACAATATTAAAGTTTTAACATCCATGTTTATTGGTTTATTGTCACTTATCTCCACTGACCTTTTGGTGTTGTCGTGCAGAGTTCAGGTCTAACTGTCCATCAGGGCCAACAGTCTGAGACAACACTGTCTCTGTGTCAGTCAGCCACTGGTTCAAGTCTTTCATGTCACAGTGGAACTGCCTCCACTCTTCTATGGCACAGTCAAAACTCCTGCACAGGGAAAAACACACCATGCCCTTTGTTATAAAAAACTCTCATAAAAAAAATACTAACTCCAGGTCCTGTTTGTGCATCCTGCTTGTATATAGTTCACCCAATAGTCCCCATGTTCACCAGTGCTCATGTTTACTCTTTTCACTTTTGATTTTCACCTTAAGGGACCAGTAGTGCCCAGTTAAATCTTTGCATGAACTTTAGACAAGCAAACCAGTTGTTTGTACTGGACTGGTCTATTACTGGTACTAGAAACCACTTGAACCTTCTGGTTTGGGGTTGGTTGTGGGCTCATTGCACCAGGGCATTTTGAAACAACTTGGGGACTGTAGGTTTTTCCACTTTTGGAAAAGGAACTGTAACCTTAAGTTTCTCATAACCTGAACTTAGAGATTGCAAAAAAACGGAGTTCTTACTTTTAAGTATGACAGTGGATTTTGTCTTTGATAAATCCTCAATAACTTACACTTATGATACTACTTACTTCCCTTACTTTGTTGATCCTGCTTAGCCTGGGGAGATTCAATACAAGGTGAGGAAATGCATTGTGGGACAATTTTCCAAATATATTCCATTCTTTGATATTTAAAAAATGCCCGGAGGTTGTTGGGATTACAGATAGAGAGAAAATTAGCTTACAAGTTTAATCTAAAATGTGCACATACTTTACTGTATTCAGCAAATGAAGACTGTTTATGCCAGAGGAATTCTGTTGATGCAACTTGTCAAGGTCACCCAGTGTGTGTGTGTGTGTGTGCACATATGTGTACATGAGTGAACATGTGAATAAGCACGAGACTGTTTATGCCCAAGGAATTGTTTTTAAGTAATCAAGGTCAATGCGTGCATGTTTAAATGTGTGGGGTGAGCTTCCTTATGTGCTCTGGTTTCTTTATCTGTTCTGTTTTCTGCCTAGCAAACAGCTGGTTTTCAATGACCCAGTAGGATCCACAAATATATTGACAGACATTCATATCTGAAAACAGCAGCTCTCTTCTCAAGTTCTCTGCCCGGTTAAAACATTATAAAAAACATATTCAAGTTCTTCCTCACTCCATCTGATGTATAATCTAACTTGCTGTATTGCTTGTGTGTAAGGTTGATGCACTCACCCCTTGCGGTGGTTGTACATGCGGTTGAGGCGGTCCCACTCAGCATTCAGCTGCGTGAGGGCATCTCCAATTTGAGCCACCTCAGCAGGTGAAGCATCCCGAATTGCATCAGGCTGGCGCTCATGTATCCCGGCAATTTGATCACCCAGACGCTCTAGGTTATCTTTGATATTCTGTGATAAGACAAATGAACCATTGAAGAAGTGACACACAAGGACAGCGGCTTAAGGTTGGTGCAATAAGCTGTACTTTAAATGGTGTTAAATAGTATGGTCTTGTAAAATGTTAACTGCACTGTAAAATGTTGATACTGAATTTTCACTGACTTTTCTCTTTTTGTCTTTTTTAAATTTTGAGAGATGAGATTTTGTACAAAAAGCAGCAACAGTACAATATGACAGATCATTTCAAGTGACAAGTTTACAGTGACATTTTTACCATAGCAGCTTCGGTAAACAAGTAACCCACCCTAAGTGTGTCATCCTGACTGGAGAAGTCTTCATAGCGCCCCCCACTGAGCTCAGAGGAATTCAGGAGCAACTCATTGTCAGCCATGGCAAGAAGCACTTTGTTGATGTCCAACAGGTAGTCTGAGGGACTCAGTGAAGGAGCACTGCTACGCTCCACTGTGGACATCTCCTACACCACAGGGGAGCAGGAGAAAAATTACAAATTAACACACTAACATAACACATAATAATATAGATGGCCACATTATGCTATACAACAGTGAAGGAAAAAAATCAGTGAGTAAAATTCCAAAGTATTAGCGTCTATGATTACCTCAGCTGAAACCCCTCTTATTTGCTCGGTAAATGTGTGAGAAGATGACGACACTTGGACCTGCCCAATTCGTAGCACCCTCAGCTCCTAAACCAGTCAAACAAACAAGCACAAGTTAACCAGACTGCATCTGAGCACAAAGGAATATGACAGAGAGCTCCGGTTTCCTAGGCAAAAGAAAACATTCAAATATGAGCTTAGCTTAATCAAGACACAACATACAGTATTTTTATGCATCTTACCCTATGAGCAGAATATTGGCTCTGCAGACGTAGCAACAGAAGTCTCAACTCCTCCTTCTGGCCTTCATCTGATGTTTGCTGCAGCAGCTCTTCTCCTCTTCTCATCAAGTCTTCCACACTGGCTTTCTCCTCGTCCATCTGGTGCAGGGAGACGGAAAGTAAAAGGTCAAATTAAGAGTTCGAGAAATCATAATGACTTGGAGAGAGATCATTTAAATTTATGTAACTGATAAATACATCTGAAATCTATGTATAGTATATTACCTTCAATGTAAGAAAAAAGCAACTTACACACCAAAAAGGAAAAGTGCACCTTTACTAAACAAGCAACATGTTGTTCATAGTGGATACACTGTAGACATTTCTCAGGAAAATATTGTTTAAAACAAAATAAGAGCTTCCTGACTGGCATAATGACCTTGTCTGAGATTGGTTCAATGTGTTCAGCTGGTGTGGTTAACGTCATAAACCTTGATAACAAAGACTGAACTCCAGACTTGTTAGGCCTTGAAATGCCCAATCAAAGCTCATCTTATCAGGTGGCAACTTTATATAGCCTGTAGCCCAGCATTTTGTTCATAGAAAATCTCATAAAACTTTGGGTTAACAAGTGCAACTTCTTTGTGCGTATTTGTGTGTGTGTGTGTACGTCAGTGTGAGTTTTCTAATTCCCCTTGAAAAAAGCTAGAGATCATAAACCTTAATGGAAACTTGACAAATGAGACAATGAATAAATGCCTATTTCCCTACCTACCATACTAAAGCATACAGAGCTCAATCTTAATGACACAATTTCAGTTTTGTTGCATTTACTATGTGTATGCATCTCATAATATAACCATTATTTTCAAATGTTATCATTGTCAGTGTTGTTTATTTGAAACTTTCTAAAAGTTAAATAAAATATAACCTTGAAAAAAAAAAAAAAAAAAAACATACCTTGTCATCATCCAGGACATTTATTGGGTCCTGTTGCTGCTGCTGCAGAGTCCTCAACGTGTCCTGGAGTTCTGTCTGAAGGTCTTTCACCTCACTGGGGATCAGAGCCTCAGCAGGACGAGTCTCATCCTGAGTTTCTACTCTGACCTCCTGACTGTGAATGACCTGATGAGGAAAAAGTACACTTCAGGGAACTCTTTCAGAGCCATTAAAATAAATGCAGTTATCTGAGTACATGCTCAGAGGAATGAGCAGCAGGGTATAATTTATGATCCTACACTGGCTCCAACCTGAGAATTTTAATATGGTGTAAAGAAAATGCAGCTTAGATCAATTTAATTATGTTCCCTTCATCACTTGTGAACTATTTTGTGGTAAACAGGTTTTGCCTAAAATATCTCTACTTGAAACTGAGAATTTTTTGTACCTGCTGAGGTGCCTCTTGGTTTAACTCAGCACCACCTGATTTCAGAGTGGTCATCATCTAAATGCCAAAAGGAACAAATAGAGTCATACAGATAATAAAACAGGCTTTATATGTGACAGTTAACAGTATTCTATCTTAGAGGAAGGACTTTCAACCTAAGTTTTTTCTTTGATAAGTCTACTTGATGCCATTGATGCAGCTTGTGCTTTTGTACCTTGGCAGTTTTGATGTGCTGGGAGACTTTGTCAAAGTTACAGTTGAGCTCAGACAGTTTGGGTTCCACCACTTCTCGGCAGGCAGGGCCCCTGCTCGTCATGAGGATGGTGGCCTGGTCTCTCACGTTGTCCACACGTAGGCTGATGTCCTCCAGCTCCTCCAGCATGCTCTGTAGGCAGACCACAGAATAACCGGTCATCTATTTATCAGATTATGCTATGAATGATTGTCTCTCAGACTACATGGCAGTGTAGCCTTGAGTCAAGAGTTTAGCATAGGCAGAGGCTTAGGGGCCAACTAATATTTAGTGGAGACCTTCTGTTGTCATTGTAAGAGGAGAGAAAGTGTTAAGAATGTAATAGAACTGCAAAATAAATAATTTGCCACTGTCATAAAAGGCCCAGCTTCTCTTTTGTCCCTGTATTTTTCCATTTAGCCAGCTCTCATACTTCAACAAACCCTTCTCCTGTCCTTACTCCAGCCATTTCTCATTTCTCACTGTTCTCCATTTTTTTCTATGTGGAGACAAATGTAGAAGTTGGGCAATTGGTTTTAAAAACTGCATAAAAATGTTCTTATTGTGTCTAAATATCTCTGCCTCTTAAAATTTGCTTCTCAACCAAGCATAAAATTTTTCGGCTGTCGTAGAAGACAACCCAAAAGTGGTACATTTAGAAATGATTGATTATTACTTTGCTAATCCTTTTAGGAGGAAATGTTTTTTAAAAAAACTCCTCCCTAAAGGTAACAGGAAGGGTATCCATTGATGGATTTTACCAGAATGCATTTCCTTGCCAGAGGCACTGATTTCCATAAAGCAATTTTAAACTACTGTTAGATACTTTTAAGCTTATTGCAGTATTGTGCTAAGTTCTGCCAATTCATCAATATTTGTCATAGTATCAGTAACTTTGCACTAACTATCCTGTATGTACTGGGTCCACTGTATCCACACTTTAGGGTAATTATCTTTATTCATATGTATTCTTTTTCTTCGATACTGTGATTACTCGCAACCTTACCTTTACCACCTTTTCTTTCTCTGCTGGGGCAAGTCTCTCAGCCTCGTCCAGATGGATCTGGGTCTGGTAAAGCCAGGTGCTGATGTGAGCCAGGTTTTCATCAAAAATTTCCACTTCATTCTGGTGACTCTGCACATAAAGAAAGTCTCAGTGTTTTGATTTCACATAAAAAAGTTTAATTATTGATTTAAGATCATTGTGTGTTATTTTGAGTTACTATTTGAGCTACAACAAGACACTGTTTTTCTAAGATCTAAGTGACTAATTG
>OMLM01004137.1:52005-63556 GCA_900302695.1 Helostoma temminkii | reverse complement strand
TAACAAATTTTATATATATATGTGTGTGTGTGTGTGTGTGTGTGTGTGTGTGTGTGTGTGTGTGTGTGTCTGTGTGTACCTCCAGAGCTTCCCTGACAGTCTCAGTGCTCTCTGGTAGGTTCTCAGTAGCTTGGACCTTCTCTTCCACAGTGTTCAGCCAACTCTGCTCCATGTCCAGGTACTGAAGCAACTCCATCCAACAGGACCAAACCTCCTACACGTTACATAGCAACGCACAAACGCAAACACACATTTACAGTTGCACAATCAGAGTAACACAAATTATGTTACTCAAAAGTGACAGTACTATAAAGCACAGTTTAAAAAACTCTTAACTGTGGGGCATTTTTAGCATAAACTGTTTAAAAGCATTAAAGTCTAAAACAAAATACCAAAACACAAATGACAATGATGGGATAGTGACTAATGGACTTCAGGCAAAGAGTTTCCATGAGCATAAGCTCAACTCTGTGACATGTATGACCTTTACCCCAAGTCTGAGGGATGATTATTAAATATAGAGCCCCAAACTATGACTTTACACATACAGATTAACACTGAAAACAAACAGGAGCCCAAGGAATGACGCATTGCATAACCTAACATGGCATTTCAAAATGAACCACGAGTTTCATGTTGACAAACAAATTGGGTTGTGTATAAGATTCTGAATTAGTACAACATCATGTGTCACAGCCCCTAAGAGTGAAAAAATCTTAAATTCATAAAGAATATAAATCCACTAAGACTAAACGCTTCTTCTCTTTACATTATTGAAAATGATAAACACAAGCAAACATGTGGCACGTGCATTTTTTAAAATACAAAATAAGCATCACTGGTCATCATTTTCAACTTGTACTATTGCAGATCATTTGTCAGACAACCAGTATTTTCATTTACCAAAGAAAAACTATTTTAACTTTCCCCAACACAGAAGGAATTCATATCCACAGACATTACCTCCAGAGTGTGACACTTGCTCTTGAAGCGGTCACAGAGTTTGTGGTAGTTTGCTAGAACTCCCTCTAGTTCTGATGTCAGCTTCTGTCCACTGCCTCCACCAGGGGGCAATGTTCTGCACACCAACATGGTGATGCTGTCTTTCAGGATCTTTACTTTCACCTCCTTCTGTAGCACATCCTCTTTAGCCCTCTGTCAGAGATGAGGCCAGGTAAAACAAATAAAGCACACAGAGAATCAACATACTTCTCAAAAATCTGTTCAATTAAGTGTTTAACTTAAAGTGTTTACGCCTCCACTCCCACCTTCATCTCTTCTAACGATGCCTCCAGCTCCTCAGGACTCTTGTACTCGAAGTCTCTCATAAGAAACTCTTCATCCACCTGCGTCATCCACTCCTGCATCTCTGCCAAGTCCTTCCTCAGATTCACCTGCCTCTCTTGACTCTCTGTCACACGCTCTTGATGGCTCATCAGCTGGAGGGAAGAATATGCCATCGGGTTAGTATAAGAAACACCAGAATACTGTAGACTAAAGCCCCTTTTAGACAAGCACTCCTTTTCATTAAACTGACAGCATCAAGCTCCATCTCCTACAGTTATTGGTAAGTCTGAGCCATGAATCACCATAAATGTAAACATGACCAACACCTCAGTAATAGTAAGCTGTTGCTTTAACAAACGTAAGACTGCTGCTGGCACTATATTGATCTGAGGTTATTGAACTGAATTTATAGTTATGCTGCATGAAATCAAACTGTAAATCTGCACAGTAAAATAATAAAAACCTAATAAAAATCAAAAACTTTGGACTATTGATGATATTCGTTTCACTGCTAGTGACACTAAGTTGTTTCTGATGGAGACAACTCAATCACACCTATATGCAAAATAATCAATCATGAATTAAAAGAAAATACACAGCACACAAAATGTTTTCTCACCTGTTTGCTAAGTGTGTCCCATCTGCCCCGGCACTTGTCCAACTTATCTTGCCCCCAGTTGGCCAGTCCTGGGACTGCAGCTGCCTGTACGGTACTCACATTATCTGCCATCTTCTTCAATGAACTTTCCACTGACTCCATCTCATTCACATACTCCTATTTAAAAAAAAGTGTGAAAGGAAAATCTAAAAATAACTCATGTAAGGTCAAGGCACAGAATCACAAGTCTTTAATGTCAAGAGACATTTAACGTCCAGTTGTTGTTCACCCTAACAACAAGATGGCAACCACAGCAAAAGTAGCTTTTAAGTTGAATGTCACGGTGTCATTGCCACCTGAATGTCAAAGCCCTCTCACCTTGCACTGGTTAACCTCTTCCTGTAGACTTTCTGTATCACTCGACCCTGTGGCATCATGACACAGCAGCTCCTGAACAGCATCCAACCAACGTTCAACTTCCACCAAACGCACCTACAACCAACAGCAACATTAAACAACTAAATTAACACATTTTGGGCATAAAAACAAAAAAGTGTCAGTTACTGACTTAATAATAATACTATTAATAATTAAAGCTACTCTACCTGATTGTCCTTCATGCTACCCAGAATGCACTGCAGTGTGCTTAGTGCCTCACGAGCTCTGGAGGAGAGCTGGCTCCATCTTTGCAGTTCTGCAGGATCAGAGGCTTGCTGTGTTTGCTCAATCTCTAGACACAGTGCCTGAGGTGAGAAGCAAGTATTAAAGGTTTTGTATTATAGCCCTTTTGTGGGGCAAAAAAAGAGGTCTCCGACATCCCCAGAATGTGTACATTTTCAGGCTTAAAAAACACGCACAATCTTGTTTCTGCCCTGGCTGAAATTTTGTGTTCAGAGTCTGTCTGTGGAACAACTGGGTTTGAGCTGTGCTCCCCCCTTCACTGCTGTTTGCTGACATACCTCTGACCCCACATAGGGGTCATGATGTTAACACATCAGCTATCATGTCCTGTTTAAAATGTTTTTACAACTTGGGATTTATATTATATAACATTTTACATCAAAGTGATGCAGGAAGTTTCTCTAGTTTTTGTCAACTGTCAGCTGAAATTAACATACACTGCTCAGGATGTTTAAATAATAAACACTGAATTAAAATGCCAACTCAATGCCAAATAAATATGTTCAGACCATTAACGTAGAGCACAATGTGCATCCCTCTAAATTGGAAGAAACAATACTGAGTCATTCAGAAGACTGTCACCTTCTACCATTAGCTTAACTGCTAATTGGTCTCACAGATGTCATGGGATTGTATGTAGGGCTGTCAGGCTAACTGACTGGTTGAGTAGATCCAGACTGAGCTGTTAGGAGCTCTATGCTGCGTGCACTGGCGCTCTGCCCAGAATGTGCCAACTCCCAACACCCCTCCCCAGCACTGTGCCCTATCAGCCACAACAACTACAGTTTGGACTGAGCCACATTCCACTGAAGGATGGAGGAACACACATGGAACAACAACACACTTCACATAACACAGACACAATTTTCCTCCTACACGCAGGTTTGATACAGTGCAGAAGAAGTGACTTGCTGATAAAGGTGGCTTTTGTCCTTTGACAGCAGAGAGAGATTAACACTTACTTGGATGGCACAAGAACAAACACGGACACAAACACAGACAAAGCAGCTGTTGAGGATTAAATCCCTTTAGTTTAGAGAACAGAGAGCAGCTGTGTTAACTGTCTCCAGATAAACCAATACAATAATAATTTAAATCAGCAAAAATTAAGATATAATACAAACTGAAAGGAAGCTTCAAATGATTTATTAATTAGCTACTCACCTGTGCCCGCTCTATTGCCCCCTCAGCAGCAGGGATATCTACTATTCCTTCTGTCAGATTGGCCAGCCTGGCCTCCAGACCCTCCACAAGATTTGGTAACTCTGAACCAGCCAGAGCTGCAATAAAACAAGTAGGAGGGGAAGAAACGGGAGAGAAAACAAGTTATAGCAAAATGTGTAACTTTTTTATTAGGACTTGAGCATCTGACTTTAAACCACAAGGGGGCAGTGAACTTGTTTGGCATTTCCTTCAATGCATGTGTGCTTTTTCCATGCTGTAAAAAGATGCCAGATGACATTAAGTTTAGCTGTACTCTCTTAAACAACATTCATGCCAGATGTTGGAACTAGCACTTAACCACACAAAGTTAAGCTGTTCCACTTAGTAACTTTAACCTAATTTATATTTAATGGTTACATTTCTATTTGCTCTCCTTCCTCTCATTTACTGTTAGAGTTTCAATTATCAGATGAATTTATGTTTACATACACATAGAGAAGAGATGGAGCGTGGGAGATATAGAGAGGCCCCAGAAATAGGCAAACTGACCTCAAAGTGATATAAAATAGTTTTACTTGGCTGTCATCCAAGTCCCCACTGTCATAAAAGCCCAAGAGGCAAAACAGATGCAACTCCGCAGACATACACCTATAGTCAGCAGAGGAGAAGAGCATTCTAGTCTCCCTTTACAGACTTGTTTTTGGCCAAGTGAAGTCCAGTGGTAAAATGGTGACTGATTTTCAGAGCTGCTCTAGGTCCAAGTCATGTCCGCAGGTAGAGATTTAGCTGGAACAGAGGGATGATCTAGCACGCTTTTCGAGGCCATATAAGGGCACCATCTATTACTTGTGGCTGGCCAAGGTTTCATATAAAAGTTAATGTCACATTTACACAACCTGTGAGACTGAGCTTTGCTGATATTAACCATCATTCTCTCCATCAGTCTATAAACCTGAAAGTTTTGTGCCAAGAGAAAGCAGAGAGAAATGAGTCTTTCCTGAGTATAAAGGGAGGTTTAGATCTCCTGTCCTGCAGTCTGAGAGATAAAAGAAAGCCACAAGGCTGTCAGGTATGAAGAAAAGCATGCAGTACTGGTAACACAGGAAAAAGGCATCACATTTTGGAACAGGTTGACACAGCACTGATTTGCAAATGTTCATATACTGCACTAGAAGTACCTTTATTGAGTTCTTGTTCTCGGTTCTGTAGCCGTTGCAATGTGGAGGCATGATGCGCTGATACCACTACCACGTTATCTCTCAAAGAGGGCATGGCTCCCAGTGATCCTGCCTCTGCAGAAAGCTGCTCCAGATGTAATCTCAGAGAAGTGACCTGGACAAGTCGGGACTAAGGAAGACAAGTTCACGTTAACCAATCAGGGAGTTTACACATTGACACAGAACGGAGAATTAAGTTATAGAAACAAGTTGGGGTTAGAAGTTGGAGTTATTCCCTTGATTTAAAAATAACCCTCACAGTTCTGATAAGCTACACTGACTCGACACATCTAAGAGCAGATGGAGTTGTTTGTTATGATGCAGAATAAAGGAACAAGATATAAGTGTTTAAACCAATTATGATGCTTGTATTTTACATGCTGTGCTAATACATAGAATTCAAGTTTTTATTTTGTTTAAATATAATAATATGAGCTAATATGCAGCACATACACTGCAACAATGTTCTAGAGAATATTCACAGGCTAATGAAGAGTCATGTTTTACTGACAGATTTTCCTTTCCTGCTCTAACAGAATTAGTCTCAAAGTAAAAATATAAGTGTTTGAAGCAACTCAACTTATTTTATATTCATTACATCCTTATTTTATTAATATGTTTGTTTTAACTTATGCCTATATTTTTAACTTTCATCTCTGCTGTGAAATCTGACATATTCATGAACAAACTGCAATTACGCGATGTGACTTTAAGAGGACTGATGTAAGGGGAAATTCAAAACAAAAGTCACACAAGAGATCAGAGTCCGAGTGAGCTACAAAAATGATTCCTACCTGACATTCTTCACTCAGGTTTTTAAGTTGGGCCTTGCCACACTTTTCTACAGCTGAAGTTGAATCCAGCCACTGATCCTGCTCCACAAAGATCTTGTCCAGGTCTGCCAGCTCTGCAGACACAGCTCTGACTCGACTCTGGGTGTGAACTCGCTCTTGGGCTGCCTGCAGCTCCCTCGCACACACGTCCCACTCAGTTTGGACCAGGCCTATGTCTGCCCTTATGGAGTCCACACACACTCCCTCTACAGAGAGACAAAATTAACAAATATTAAACTCAGTTAACCAATTACCAAAGACATTCCAAGTATGTGGCACAGCCTGTATGTAGTTTTTAATCTGAGAAAGGCCATCAAGTGGAAAACAGGGACTACAAATGAGAGGACAGCAGATATGAGTTTATCTGCAGTTCAGTGAAATGTTTTGGTGTTTAAACTCTATTCCAACTTAACAGTGCTGCTCTACTACCTCTCACTGCCTAGAGAACAGTATAAACACATAAAAGCCTGAGTACCTATTCATTTTATTGAGCATTTGAATGAAGTCAGCAACCCTGCAGGATGACAAATCTCTACTACTCTATCCACACAAACAAACACACACACACGTGTTAGGATTACTAGCATTTAAAACTGAATATTAATAAAAAATTGGCATATAAACTTTTTATAATAGTGGAAATGTAGTAAAATCTTATCAAATTAACACAATTTAAAAGTGAAAGATTTATGTTGGAGCCAGGAGTCACGAGCCTCTGAGAAACGATATATGCAAGCCCAGTACCTTAACATACTGTGGAAGAAGTACTTTTAGAATAATTTGGCAATAGAAAATGTCATTCGAACCCTTCCTTCATACCTCTCTCCAACTGATCCATCAACGCCCGTCCCTCCTGGATCACTTGACTAACTGTGGATTCCTTCGCTGCGAAGTCCAACTCCAAACCCTAGATTAATTGGTCAGCACATGTTAGAAAAATATGCTCTTTACATTAAATTATCTTTTAAAGTTGTACCATCAGCAGGTCTACCTTTAGCTTCCCCTGCAGATCTGGTGTGTCAGGTGTAGTCTCTGGGTGTGTGGAAGCCAGTGCCTGACAGGACAGCTTCCATGTTTTAATCCAACTCAGAAGGTCAGAAAGCTTATTTTCAAACCTGCAGAACAAGAAACTCAGTGTGTGCACTGATGTGCATTTGTGTTTTTTATTTGTACACTTTTCTAGCAGAGGGTGTTCGAGTTCTCACATTTGTCTAACTTCTGCATCTGTCTCCACCAGACGTTTCTTAGGGGGAGCAGGTGGTGCCAACTCTTGATCAGGAATTGAAACGGCCACAGCAGCTGCATCCACAACGACCTGTTCTTCCACCTGAGTCATCCCAGAATCCTTCACAGCTTCCATTACCTTAGCAGTGAGAGTCATTGCATCAGTGAAAATGGGACTAACAGAAGTCAACCAAAGGTACAAAGCCATAAAGAAAACAGATAAAAATGTAATTTGTATCCTAGTAATCTTTTTGGCAAAAAAAACTAATATTAGATTGAACTGCAATGTAAGACATTTTTAACATTATAATTATTTCACACAATCTAACACTGCAGCAATTTTAACAGCAGCTTAAATAAAGAAATAAATTGTGTTGTTTGTAGCTTATTTTTAAAACCCTGTTACAAACAATTTTGTCTATACATTAAAAGCCAAAAATACATTTTATTATTCTATCATTTGTGAAATGAACAAACAGTGGATGCCCTGGTTTTATCCTGATGCCATAAAGACCTAAACTACACATCTACACTGTAAAACTTTGTTGTACTTAATCTTGTTCCAAGGTGATTTAAGTGGAGAAAGCTATACACACCTGAAAGGAGCACTCCTCCAGCTTTTGCACCAGGTTGTCCCACTCATGTGCCAACTCCTCTGTGTCTGCCTCGATCTTGGCTCCTGCTTCAGTGCTCCGCAGTAACGAAATCACATCCTGTCCTGCGTCAGAGAGCTGGTCTAAGGTCCTCCGCTTCTTCTCCATGTCTTCTTTCAAATTCTAAAGAATTTAATTACAAAACAATAAAAAGGCACATTAACTCATTATTCTAGTTAGTATATGCTACAGCTGTTACTGTACTTTCTAGAGATGGGTGCAAATGCATTTGTTTAATCAAAGCTGAAGTGACATTTACTACAAAGCAAATTATAACACATTATATTTTAAAATATAATTGAAGCACAGCAACTAGCAAAAATTAGCACTTACCGCTAATCTGCGCACATTTGTATTCATTTCACTTGGGTCCTTAAAGTTGCTGGTCTGTACTTCACTCAAGGCCGTCTCTTTTTCTGCCAACCAAACACTAAATAAACTCTGTAGAAGAGGTTGGAAAACAGCATTAACTTTAATTACTTGGTAAACATTACCAACAGAGTCTTGGTTTCCAGTGTAAATTCAGCAATCGACTCAAAATCTTAAATCCAAAACAGATGCATTTCCATCAAAAATAAAAGGGTTTTTTAAGGATTGTAGGACATGCAGCATTTAGATTTGATTTAAAAGATTCTGTTAAACCAAGAATAACCTGGACCTGAAAAACTGACACATTCACTTTTCATTAAAGTGATTTTTTTAAACTTCTATTTTTCATGGAGTAAGGGCCTGAATGTGGTGTCTTGATCAGTTGTCAATTTTGAAGACTGAAATGATAGTGTGATTATTTTTATTCTAGATATTTGATGTTGAACTGGCACAAAATAGTTGACTTATTATAATTGGTCATTTGAACAGGCAGATGGAAAAAAAACATTATGTATGATATACGGGTTAAATGTCCTACCTGGTCTGACAGAAGCTGTTGCCAAACCATCAAAATGTCCTGCAGCTTGTGCCACCTCTCCTCTGTCCAGCGACACACAGCTGCCCAGCGCTCCCCCAACGACTGAATGAATAATAAAGACAAAAAATTATACAAGCACTTCCTCCTTTTACACAAGTATAGACATAGACATAGATAGTTTTTAGATAGATTTTGTGCCAGTTGCTATTTTCAGGCGCAAAATCTATTTAGAACTACTGCCAGCTGTAGCACACTGTCTGCCTTTAATAAGTAATAAGACAGTATAATATCATCACAGTATAGGCACAGCAGTATGGCAACAATGTTATTACTCTAGATTAGGAGTTATAAGGTACACTAACTGTAGTGCATGCACTGAAAGAAGACTCTCCTTCTTCACCTGACAAAGGATTAAAATATAACTAATTCACAAAGACTGCCAGGCTGACAACTTACTTGTAATTGCTCCTCCAGGGCAGCAGTGGCACTCTCACCACTATTCTCATCCACGACAACCACCATGTGTGTCAGAGAGTTGACCTTCACCTGCTCCGCCTCCAGGTCGTTTTGAAGCTCCTGAAAAGAAACACAACTAAAAGCTGAGCATGGACACGTTACCCATTAATAGGGCTGGCAGAAAAACTATCTGAAAAACTGATCTTTATGACACACATGACTCAAGAAACTCCAGGATCAAGAGACAGCATGATCACAAGACTTGTCTGTTTCAGGACAAGAGCAGTGTACCGATAAAGTGACAGTTAGTTTAGCTCATACATGGACTGTGATAAGTTGAGCAACAAACACACATAGGCCTGGATTTTTATAGTTCTACTTGATCTTGTCCATGTTCTTTATTAACAAGATTTATGCAGAATAGGAAACATTTCAATGGTGAACTGTGTTTACTTTGTGCTGCTCTATCCGTTCTTTGTAGACTTCCAGGTCTTTAGCTGCCGGCTCAGTCTCTATCTTCCTGATTCGCTCTTCAGTCTGCGTCAGCCAATCAGAAAGTTGCTGTAACTGCTGCTGCTGAAGATCCATCAGGACTTCATGAAGCCTAGCGAGAGAAAAGGATAAAGAAGAAGATAAAGGGATCTGAGGCTGTCTGTTTACTAAATATTAACATGAAATAGCCTGTTCAGCTAGTTATTTAACTTTAATGGTAATAAGTTCTGTAAACAAGTTACAAGGTCAAGTTATTTCAGGTGTCACCTCACACAGCCTCGAACATTTACCTATAAACATCTAAGAGCAAGAGAGACCTGACCTCTACCATCTTTATTTAATCATTATTAATGCTCTAAAGCATTTTATGAAATTATAAAAATGTATTTCACTTGTTGTGACATTTTTCATTAACACATAAACATCAGCAAAGATACGGCAGGACTACTACAGGTTTAAAGCTAGCCCATATGTGTACCTGGTCTGGCGGTCCATACTGGCTACTCGGAGGCTCTCCCAGCGGGAGTTGAGGAGGCTCATCTGCTCTCTAATTTCCTCCTCTTCCTCCTCTGTCAGGTTTCCCTGGGCAATCAGTTGGTTACCTGCTTGCAGCACATTACCCACACTGCTCTGGTGTGCTGTTAGCTCCATCATAAAGGCCTTAATAGAAAGAACAGTAAATGGTAATTATAAAAATGTGTCGCAACTACCCTAGATGAAAGACAAAATATTTAACAAAGATAAGTGTTAGTTCATTAAAGAGAGCGTTTATAAATGCATATCAGAAATATCAGAGTGAGACTCAGTCTCACATGAACGCCTAACATTGCTTTCATAAGTTAAGGCTCCACGCTGGCCCTGCTTCCTGTTTTCCACCACAGCCCATAATTTCACTTGGTATGTCACTGTGTCACAAGAACTGTCTCACTGTGAAGAGCCTGTGAGCATAAAGTGTAGCCAAGTAGCCAAATGGGACCGACTGCAAAAGAAAAAAGCTGTGAATAAGTAAGACGAGCAAATTTAGAGCAGTGGTTGCTTCTTTGGAGGAGGATGTTTTATTTATTCGTGTAGTGAGCAATAGTTTGGCCAATGAATTGAGATATTGTCTGTTTTCTGTGTGCTCTCTGGGTGAGTAAGCATGTTTGACTGCAGCTCTGAGCACATTGTTTTTTGATGAGGCTTTGTTGGAGAAACTGGAGTAAGTATGTGAACAACTAGGCCGAAACAAACTGGATTGATTTTTAGACCTCATGAACAGCCTGGCCGTTAAAGAGGCTTTGGGTCTCGGTCTCACTACCAGCTTCTGCATTAACCTGGATTTCAAACATTAAACTTCACAAACATTCACATTACAGCCAAGAACATCCAGCCAAAGCCCCTTTAGAAACATGTACAGGCAGAAACCCTGCAACTATGCCATCTCAATCAAGCAAGTGAGCTTTGGACCAGGGCACCAAGGGGTGCTGTGCAACACTGTTCTCAACAGAATTCCTGGCATTCCCAACATGCATGGAGCATGTACAGTTGGTTGTGGGAGGTCTTTATCAGTGGGATATTATCTTCACTCCCAACAATAAAGACTAGCAGTTCTTAAAAGGAATAAAGGTAAAAAAAAGAATCCTCTGAACATGTCCATACTGCAAATATAAGATAAGTAATATATACATCTGAATAAATACATGTATCTTTGCATGACTTTAATGTCTCCTCCTACCTCATGTGTGTGGAACTGCTCTTTGACTTCTTCCACATCATCTGATATCTCATCTTGAACATGTAGGGCATCTTCAGCTGATAGCAGCCAGGTCAAAACTTCCTCCAGAGTAGTCTGGTAGCTGTCCAGGTCCACCTCCAGCAGACCACCTTCCATCTCCCGCTCTGGCTCAGCCAGGGTGCTTGGGGTCTCAGGCCATGAGCTGCTACCTGCTTCCTCCATGTGCACATTCTGTGAATGTGCAACAGGGAATCGAAGCACAAATTATAGACACTTTACATTCTGTATTAACATAATTTTATTTTTAATGCCATTAGATAGTGTA
>OMLM01004137.1:26215-49083 GCA_900302695.1 Helostoma temminkii | reverse complement strand
AGAACACTTTGTAGGAGTAGTTTGTATAAAAAAAAACTTAAATAAGATAAAAAATTACACAGAGTCTTCCTTTTGTCCAGACCCATGTTTCCTATACCCTCCATTATCATATCCTATGAAGTAATGGCTATAATATACTATACTGTACAGTATGTTTTACCTGAGTACTGGGGCCTCGACCTGCATCTTCAGCCTCCACTTTGAATTTACGTGGCAGGGTCTCCACTTCTCTTATAGACTCCATGCTCACATCTTTGGGCAGCACAGCAAACAGGGATGTCACATACATGATGATGGACTTCTTATCTGGTAAATGAACTGCCACATCTGAAAGAGTGTAAGACAGTGGTAAGAAGTTAGATGCAGGGCAGATGTAGATGGGATGGAAGATGAGAAGGGAGAGAATGAGGCAGGCTGTATTGATTAAACCTGGCTTTGACACTGACCAGGTGTGATGCCCCACACTCATGACATAACAAAACATTTTGGCAGCTTCACTACATGCACACTGAGCAACGACAGATGCTACATGAACTAGAAAAATGATCAAACACAACTTCTTACAAATCTTCAGCCAAAGACAGCACCAAAGTTATTTGCTACAAAGTAAGTTTATCCAACTGCTGGCAGGACATGAAGTTAGACTTCATGAACACAGATTGTTTCAATATGTGGGAATTTTTGGACAGTAAAATATACATCAGTCCACATCAACTCTTACTTTTTGTACTACCATATTAGGCAACTTATCCGTGCATTTTGTTTTGTAACCATTTTTTTTTTTACATTTTCTCAAAAAATGTTCTACATTTACTCTTGTCTAAAAAAACATCAACGTGTGCAATGAGGGAAATCGTTCAGAATTCCTCATTTTGTCTGTACCTTCAGGATCCAGTAGCCTCTCTATAGCCAGCTGCTCTTTGGCTACAGTGAAGGCATGGTCAAGTCTTTCCACAGGGCTCAGTCTTACCACTTGATCCCAGCTGAATGCGTTTGGCCTGAAAACACAGAACAACGGTAATGAGAGCAGCCACATGGACATTACCAGTCTCACATAACTGGAAATTTTTACTACATTTTCAGTCGGAAAAATAGTAAATGTTTGAAGTACATACCATATATAGTATTTACCCCTTTTTACAGACAGGACCCTGAGTAGTTCACAGGCCAGTTGGGTGTGGAATGTGTGTGCACAGTGATCCACCTAAACCCTGGCCTACGTCTAAACCAACATTGTCTCACAGCTCGCAGACCTGTGTGTGTGTGTGTCACTAGTAAGGACAAGGGTTTACAAAAAGGGGGTGAAACACCTCTGACACTCTGTGTCCTTCTTTCACACACCAAGCATGTGCAAACAGCGGCATGGCAGGCGTAAACACAGCAAGTCAAGCAGTGTACACACACCCAGCAGGCGCTGACCTGTCAACCTGACCTCCTGCCACCTACATATCCAGAGTGTCCTCACACACATTTACACACACAAATGCCATTTCTAAGTTACAGGTTTTGGTCTATGCACAGAATAATTTACATTGAGAGTTAGTTATAAGTTATGCAACAACACATCACAACTCAAACAAACTACACTTAGAGTTAGAGCAAATACTCTGCACCACAAGCCCCTTTCAACACAAATGAGCACAAGTCTATGTTATCTCCTCACCTGAAGTGGTGTAGGATGCCATTGAGAGCGAGGCCATCAGCCCAGCTGGTCGTAAAGTTCAGCACATTGACTTCTGGGTATGAGCGTGTGCACTGGCGTACCCAGCTCAATAAGATCTTTTCACTGTTTGTCTGATGCAGGTTGGACATGATATCCTTCATGATGTCTTTCACCTATACAAATGTACACATGCAAAAACACACATTAATATGGATGAACTGACAGGAGTAAATGTCCACCATTTCCTTTAGGCCTTCTGTTGCAGACTTCTCAGCATGACATGTGCTCTGTTAAGAAATAATAGCTGGTTTAATCTAATAATCACCACCTAATGCAATCTAATACAACAGCTTTGCCATAAATTTTATATTTACAAAGTTTTTTGCCCTCCCCATTTACATCAATGAGGGGTCCAAAACATTAGAGATACCTCTTAACATACTTCAGTACAACCCCAGTTTGACATATAGAGACAACCTGTCACATGGGCAATTTAGAGTCACCAATTAACTTTACTGCTTTGGACTGTGGGAGGACACAGAAAGTATGCGGAGAAAACCCACGCAAACATGGGGAGAACATGGTAACTCCTCACAGAAAGGCACATGGACAACCTGTGGTTTCAAACTTGTGTCCTTGTTGCTGTGAGGTGACAATGCTAACCTCTACATCACCACCTAATATTCATAGAAGTGACAGCACCCAAACCTTTTTAAATAAAACATCCTGATAAACTATTGGTGTTTAAATGACTGTTTCAAACAGTCAAACACATAAAGCAGTAGTAATAAGCGTGCTTATATGCATGCATGCATGTTTGCGTGTACACGACCAATGTTTTTCCATCATCTGTCCTTTTGGTCCCTCTGGAATATCAGTGATGAGAGCTAACAGAGCAAACATTAATGAGTCTCTGTGTATGTATATGTGCAGACTATGGATGGAAAAAAAGGAACAGCACAGTGTTTATGTGTGCTCACCTGCCAGTGAAGGATAATACTCCAGATGAGGCCCAAGGTCAGTTTGTGGTTCCCATCCACAATATCTGTCCCTCCTATGTTTACCAGATCTACCTGTATTACGGGACAGACAATGAGATAAAAATTAATTTTATAGCAAATATAACATTAATGCAAGTAAAGAACAAAGTGTTGTATAATGACACTGTATATGTAACAAATCTAATCACATAGTAACAGCCTAGTTTTTTATGCTCGTTTTCTGCATGTTTCAAGTCTTAATGAGTGTCCACACTGTTACAGCTGAATACTTCCAAAATATACAGTGGACCATACCATCAAAATTACACCCTTCCTGTACAAAGCATGCCTGCAGGCATGTCAGACACAGTCAGAACCATCATATAAGGCGAGGCCATGTGTGGTGTGATTACATATAAATATTAGGAAGAGGATCAACGCACAGAGTGGAACATGAGTTCAAGTGTCTGGTCAAACTGAGAAATGACCACTGTCTACTGAAAAACTGAGCTCTGACCCGTCTCTAGTTCCAATTAGCCACAACACCATCACTTCCCCTCTCTTCTCTGACTCTCTTTCTTTTTTTCTGTGCCTAAAGCTATGTACATTTCATAGCTTCTGTACTTACAGAAGATTCTAAATCAACATGAATGATCACTCCTGCATATATGCTGCTAACATCTGGACTCCTTCACATAAGATTATCAAGACATTTTGAGATTTTATGACAAGCAGCATAGCCATAAGAAATGTAGAGCTTCATGGCATAAATAATTAATCAACTTATTTGGAGTGCATTGAAAGAGTGCGTTAAATGTGCCTTTTTTCTTTTTAGGGGACTCAACGAATCCGTATGAAATTAAAGAGCATTTAGGGGCCTCATTCACATACACAGTGAGTGTAAGCAGCAAAGGCTTTGTTCACTCAGTTTGCATCCTCGTACTCTGATCAGCTGCCAGTTCTCCCTTATTCTACTTCTCCTTGTTTCACTTCATGCGTCTGTGAGGGGAGCATTCAAGGGCTGTAGTGTATGACATCTGCATTTTGTTAAAGCCAAACTGTCTATAGCTAAGACAGAAGCCTAACTGCTGTGAATACGATATCTCCTCGAGGGTCAGATTTGGCACGTTCACTTGGACTCAAAGATGAAATTAGACAGATATTAGTGGCCATAGTTTGAAGGTCAACATCATCAAATACCTTGTGTGTATAATAACTGTACATAGGTCAAAATATATATAAATACTATTATAATTACTCCTGTGTACAAAATTTACCTCTGTTAATTAGAAAGTGAAAATGGGATCCACCACAATGCAGTAACAAAATGTAATTCTCTGAATGCAATGGGCTCAGGGTCACTATGATTACTGAGTAAGGTCACACAGTGGAAAACCTTCACGCATCTTATTAATTTGCCACTGACCCATGTTGGAGATAAAAACATTTGTTGTTTTTGTTCAACACTGGAAGTAATACATTTCCACGCTGTGTCCACTGGTGCTCCTTCGATACAGCTTTGGATTCATGTTATATGTGAACACAAAGTCAACTAAACATGGCATCAAGTCAAGCACATTTCTATGATAAATGTGATTTATATACTAAAATTAGAAACAAGTACTTATGCCATATGTTTATGTAAAATGAACTCCTAAGGACTTGTTTGCTTTTCTCTGGTCAGAAGACCTTTAAGGCTCCTTCACTGTCGGCTGGCACTTTTTGCCACAGGAGAGAAATCAGCATATAAACTTTAGCCCATTAGTTTAACCCTTCTTCTTATCTCCCACTGATTGGGTCAAGGTATTAAGCCAACCATTATATGCAGAGAAGGAGTGATGAGGGAGCAAAGGAGGTACGCACAACAGAAATACAGAACACAGTGACAAACTAATACATTCAGATAAAATGCCACAGTAGAACATATTGTCCTGTGTAGTTACAGGAAGTATTAGTTGAATCAAGTCAGTGCCATTTTCACTGGAAAATTGCTAATTATATCTAACTATTTTACATATGGGTTTTTACTTCAACAAAACACAACAGCACATAATTTTACTGCCCATTACAGCCCAACCCCCCTGACTGTACTATGATTCAGAAAACTATTTAGTCTTAATGGCACCTGGTTAAGAGCATGATTTGGTTAAAAGCATCCAGCAAAGAAGTTAATGTGACAGTACCACCAAATGTCAGCTTAATCAAACAAGTACTCACGTTATTTTGATGCAGGACCTGAAGTACCTTGTTGACGTTGTTGAGAGAATGCACTCTGGTGGAACCTCGTTCTTTAGTCTGAGGAAGAGGAAATACAATAGCAATCAGCTGACGGTATGTTGATAGTTCACTACGCAGTCATAAGCCCACAGGAAGGTTTGACAAGATGCTTGGAATAATTTTTAATTTACAGAAACTTGGAGAAATTAACTGAACATTGGATATATGAGACATTAGCTTACATGTCAGTTTAAAGACTACACAAAATATACGCCTGCCATCAGTCCACAGTGAGTGCCTCTCAACTAACAGTATATTCAACACTCCCATTACCTTATCTGGAGTGTCCACAGGCCTACTTATGGAAAGAATGGCAGGAAGAACAGCTGCCAACAGCAAATCCCTCTTAAATCTTCACATACCTCAACCACTCATTACCACCCAATTATAGAATTAGTATCCTGGCATCAGAGAGAGAGAGTGTGTGTATCTATATGTATGGCATAGAGACAGTTGGCACTTTATACAGCTGCAGGTGCTAAAAAGCACATGCGCTAACAGGTGTCAGGGATGTGACACAATAAAAAAAAAAATTTTATAAAAATGTGTCCTCACAAGTGCACGGTTGGTAATTGAAGTCATTTAAAAAGTCAAAACATTCTGCATATAAATAAGATGTATTTCTGAACTTCTTTAGCAACACTTTTATGTGTTCACCAGATAAAAACAAAGTAGAAATTAACTGTGTACGCTTTGCTTTGAAGTCTTTGTAGAAGAGGAAACCAAAAAGAAAATAGCATACAGATATTGGCCACATTTCACATAACATAAAAAGACACATGTTTGCAAAGCATCTGCTTTTAATTTAGCTGCTTCTATTCCAGAATCTAAAGAGTAGCTCAATGTTTGCACTAAATTTACTATAGCGTTTGGGAGAACCTGAGATAATGCATATTCAGGTTCTAGCTTGAGGCGTACATCCTTGAGTTATAAAAATATTACAGATTCCTATAATTCCATTGCATGCACTGCAAACACACTTTAGCCACTGTTGGTGTCACAACCCTTCCCTGACATTAATGTTGTGCAAATGTTGCCCATATTCAGCCTAATCACATGCACTCACAAGTAAACATTTTTGTTTCTGCCTCAGCTCAAGTTGCACATAAAGTTGAACTTGGAGAGCATGAACAAGTCTTTACTCAGCATTTGCACAAACACCAATAAGATACATAAACAACCTTTCTAAAGACCAAATGTGAAGGTCTCCATTCTTAAAAATGTTTGGTAGCAAAAAAGACCTGTGGACCAAAATATGCACAAACTCACCAGGATGGTGTCAGTAAGACCTTCAAGCAGGTCCAGAAGCTTCCTCCCATCCCTCAAGTCAGAGAACATGTCTTTTACGGGCGTCTTCCCCGTCTGATAGAAAGCAGCACAACCGATAAGTTACATTTTGTCAACAATAAGAATGAGCTGTAATTGACTCAGATTTCATGTTGGTTTTGATGACTTTATATTTAGATCTAAGTGAACTGAATTGGAAGTAAATCAGCCCGATACACAGACGTTTACAGTTGCTGGATGTTTGACAGCGATCGCGAAGTCTCAAATACAGAAAAGAGGGTAACAACCACTGTCACACCCACAGACCTTCAACAATTTGTATTGAGTGGTGCAAATATTTAACAAAAACATTTAGCTATATCAACTGCACACATTTAAAGTTTTCTGAATAGTGTGATAATGAGAATACTTTTAATCAGAAATAGGTTAATATACTTGGTATTGAAGTAAAGAATGCCACTTAAAAGTCTTCATATCAGGGGAAACAAATTTCAGGGGAAAAAAGATTTCACCATAAACTAAGCTTCTTGGGCATTCAGAGAGCAGTTTCTAGTGTCTTCTAGCGTGTTTTCACTAGAGCAATAAAGGTTTGGGATCAGTTTAAAATACTTTACATTACCTTGGAGAACTGTGCATTTATCCATTTGGTAAAGGTTTTCTTCTGTACTGCATCATGTTCATCTGTGGGACACAAACAAGAGGCATAAGACAAAACTTTCAGAGAGGTTAACAGGTGCATCTAATAATAACAGCTAAGAACATCATCAGCACTCAAAGTCCATTTCCACTTGTTTATTTCTCTGGAAAAATTCACTTTCACACTGACATGCTCGTAGATGATAATTGAAGCGGGAGACATCACAGCTTGAAAGCATCATCATCTATGCTGCTGGAAAATTAGAAAATTACAGGAACAAAATGCAGACGAAAGGAGTATTTGGACAATGCGTGGAAAATATCACAGAGTTCATAAAACCTAAAGCACAGGTAACACACTGCACTGCTTTCAAAAAATATAAAATTATAATGTTCTCCTGTTCTCTGAATCCAGTACAAATATTTCACATTCTTTTCACGCTTGACTACCTCCCTCTCTGCTCCTCCTTCACTCTCTCCAACATGGCTCTCTAATAAAGCCTCATTGTGCGTCAGGCACAGGGTCAACTGCTTTGATGTGCCTGGATGATGGCTGGTTTCTGTAATGGATCAAAGTAGCTCATACAAAACCTTGGGCTTAGAAAATTAATTTTTGGACTTAATGAATTATAATGTACTAAAATTTCAATTATCATGACTAAAATTAGACAAAATTACAAAGTGAAAAAATGTTCTGCAAATCCCATCTGAAAATTAGCGGCGCAAACTGTGTGAGCAGATAAACCTTCATGAGGGAGCCCTCTGGACATGTTCTGTACAGTGCACATTAGTGATAATTAACATGGGAAATCTGTTTCTATATCAATCATTTAACAGTGAATACAAAATTAACTCTGGACTAAGAAAATAAGGCATGGCTTTTGAGCAGGAAAATCAACTTGTGGTGGTATTTTCATTATTTGATTCATTCATTCATTCATCTTCTATACCGCTTAGTCCCCGCAGGGGTCACGGGAGTGCTGGAGCCTATCCCAGCCAGCTTATGGGCGAGAGGCAGGGTACACCCTGGACAGGTCGCCAGTCTATCGCAGGGCCACATATAGACAAACCATTATTTGATATATTAACCTAAATATCAACAGAAAACTATCAAAGATGAATTTGTGAAAACTCGTCGATGAAGGAATCAACATTAACAACAGAACACTTCTTCAAGTGTATAAGGGTGTTAGTAAAGAGATGTGCAGAGCGACGTTCTGCGAGTTCAAGTGAGGTTTAGCTTTGTTTTTTATTTATCGTGCCTTTATGTAGCCTCCTAAATTAAAAAATGTGACTCTTTTTTTAAAGTTGAAAAACTGAGGGAATAGGTCAGCAAAGAAACAAAGAAATGCATTTACATCTGCCTCTACGCACCACGACTGTGACCTCAGACTGTAATATAAGAAGTGGAGAAGGGTGCGTATGAGCCGTCATTCAGATGGCTGCTTTGTAAAACACCATGATCTGAACAAAAAGGTCAAAGGCTATGATCACCAGCTCCAGCAGTCGTCAGCTTCTTTGTTTGGGATGTGTGGAGTGTATGTTGTGTGAATGTGTGTAGCCGCCGGCTGGGTGAGAAGGGGCATAAAAACAAGTATGTACTGCAAGTGGAGGCCAGAGGTGGGGGTGAGAGAAGGGCAAAGAGACAGCTAGAAGGTTGAGATATTTAAGTGGAGACAAAAGTTGGAGAGATTAGTTGCAAGTTTTTAAAGTGTTTCGAACCATAACATTGTAAAAAGCTCTTCATAGAGTATGTTGACCCATTTTTTCACATAAATCTCAGACAAGAACAATGATACCATAAGTATTCTTTCTTAAGAAGCAAAGGAGACAAAAATCTGATGGCTAAAGGTGGTGAAGCGTGATGGAGCTGATTTAGAGGAGGATACAGGAGACAAAAATATTTTATATATATATATATATATATATATATATATAACAACCAGATTGACAAAGGGTAGGTGACATGACAGAACTGATGGCAGTCAATCACAGTGGATAGCTAACAGCTAAATTTAAGACATGTCCTGACAGAAAAAGAAACAGACAGACCACAAGACAAAACATCCAGAAAATAAAAAATGAAGGAGGAACAAAAAGTGGAGGAGTAGTAAGTGGAAGAGAAAAATAATTGCAAGAACATTAGAACATTTAGAAAACAATTCATGATGCACACAGAGCACAGGACAGGTATAGTACATGTGTGCGTTCAACAGAATATAAATTTTCCTTATAAAAAGTCTCATATGTGGAGGCCTCCTGTCTTGGCAGCCTTATCAGCGCCCTACGGTGGGCCTCCAAGGCCCATAAGGAGAGGATCCCTGTGGGCTCAGGTCTCCTGGGCTCTCCACCATTGCATCTTGACAGGACAATACACCCAATTCATACACACTTCTCCCCCTCATTCTGTCTGCTGCAGGAATGTCTTACTGGTGAATGGATCAAAGCAGTCGGGCTCTGTGTGTGTGTGTGTGTGTATGTATATGTATACACACACGCCCATTTATGTCACTTTTCTTATATCTATTTACAACTGCCCTAAGAAGTACTTAGAAGTGGATATACATTACACACCACTTAAGCTGACAGTTATATGAGTGGAAAAAGATAAACACACTTACATTAAAAACAGGCTGCCAAATGTGTGTTTGTGTTATTCGTTAAGATTCAACTGAATGAAGAAAGTCCAAGCTGAATAATTAAGAAGGTTCATCATGTTTCAACTAAGAGCGTTAATCACATGTTGGTCCACTTTTGTTTGCATTTTTAAATTCCTTCAGTGTCCAACAGCTTTAAGAAAAGGTCTTACACTCTAACTTATGCTGGGACACTGAAGGTTGGTTGTTTTTCCCTGAAAAGCTCATGTGACATGTATGCACAAAAAAGTGAAACACAAATATTTTCCCACAACTCAGCCAGGAAGTTTTGCCACTCTGATCGCATTGTAATTCTCTGCAATAATAAGCACAGTGCCTCATGCAGCTCACTGGTTTCACAGGATGCAATTCCCAGGTTTAATTGAAGGTATCAATTAAATAATCTGGCTTCTAGTTAGTTATTGATTAACATATGCTAATAACTGTACAATGTGGTGCAAGCTGTTTGTAAACCTTACATGCATCAGTAACAGAACAGACTCAAAGGATTTGGTTGTATATTTAAAATACCGGACTATTACCACAATACAAATGGTAATAGTCCAGTAACAGAGTGAAGCTTTTACTGGAAAACAGTCTTTCTGGGTCAGTTGGCCATACAATTCCTAGTGAGTAAATATGAACAAACTGTACTAGCACCGCGAGACATGAGTAACAGGCACATTTGTTTGCAGAACAAACATTCAAACCTGTCAAATAATCAGACCTCATAATTCATTTACTATGTAACACAGACACACGTCCATTTGTGTGATCACAGTTAAGTCATTATACGCGCTATGCACAGATAGTGCAGAGTCACGTACAGTGAACATGCTGAGATGTTTCCCTTCCTCAACAGTAAAACAGGAAGTAGTGATTACATCAGTAAATGTAATCCCACTTGTATCTTTTTACAGCTCACTGAGCACACACATGTATACTCACACCACAGCATGATGACCACAGAGTTGTGTTTTATCATATAGGACATGTTTCCTTCCTAGCAAAAAGACCAATTTTGTGAGGTCCAGAAGTATTTGGGTTATTATGTTTCTATTATTCTGCCTTTGCACACCGCCGCAATTGATGTGGAATAAAATATTACATATCTGATTGAAGTGCAGACTTTCAGCTTTATTTTTAGAGGCTTCACAAAAAAGGCATCTAACATTTAGGAATTACAGACCTTTTATTTTTCAAAAATGCAACCATACATCCAATTGCCAGGCTTCTCCTGTTTCCTTAACATAGTGTTGACAAATATTACATAAACATTAGTTGAGAAAATTGAGAAAAATGATCCACAAACAAACCTCAAACTATCACATAAGTGGGCAAGAAAAAAACTGCAGTAACGCTCATGTTCTCCCAAGCAGCCAGCTGGGAACATAGAGGAGACACATAAAATCTACAGCTCCAGCCTTCCAGCATATCCCTTCATCTCACAGGTGGAGAACGCCACACAGCAGGGAGATGGGAGAAATAGGGGGAGGGGGGAGGAGCACTGAGGTGAAAAAAAAATTCAACAAACCATCAGGGTATCCACGGCAGCGTCACATATTAAACATGAGAGCTCAGAGCACAGGCAAATAAACATATTTACAAAGTTTAGCTGCACCAGTGAGCAGCAGTGACCTTTAGCCAAGTTATGCTTAACAGCTAAAACTTAACTTTGGCCCCCTGAGTTTCCCAGTCAATGTGTCAATAACAAAGCATTAAAATGCATGCATGCCACTGCATGAGCACAGTTAACATTAATAACCATGCATTCAACTGAAATACATGCAGGTTTAATTGGCAGAATGCCACTTGTGTGGCTGAAGGCTGTCATTGTGTTCAAAGTCACAGTACCAAAAACAAACTAAAACAACAACAAATAACTTTAATGACCCTACATGCTTCTCGCTTTCGATAGGACAACATATGATAAAATAAGATCCTTGTTATTGTCACTGTAGCATTAGAGCCGCTTTTGTTTGATGCAATATTAATGCACCCTCTTTCCTGTGAAACCGCTCTCAGGCTGCACTCATGAGAAAGTTTTCCAGGGTTAATGTCACTCTGTGGAAGGGGACTCAGCTGTTCTAGTCCTACAACAACACCACCAACAGGCTTTCAAGTCAACCAGTTATCTCACTCAACTTGTAGGCCCTCTGGAACTCTCTTCTTTACTCACAGTTTTATGTGTATATAAATAGTGTACATAAAACTCAATTCTATGTCCTTTACTGAGAGAGATGTGCATTATTCTAACACTGTAGGTTGAGAGGAATGCAGAGAATTCCTAAGATTCGCAATGAATTCCTCCCTCTAATGGTCACTTGTTTAAGCTTGTCCCAGCCGGCACAGCCTTGCTGACACTCTTCCTTCTCTAAGATCTGGGTATTTGTCAGAAAAACACTGAACGTACAGAAAGATTAGCCCATATCCCCACTTAGCAGCTTGAAAAACACCCTGTTGTGTGTTTAAGTGCGTGCTTCTGTGTAATAAGCAGTGAACGAGAACAGTGACGTGAGAGTTTTTTGTGAAGTTGGAGCAGGCTGATGAACTGTGAGAAGCAAATCACATCACTTTACAAACCAGAGACATAACAAGAAAACTCCGATACACTGCTGCAGGTTGTAAAATGAGTGAAAATACACCAAAGAGAAGGGAAGATTAACTGTTACGTCGGCGTAAGTGTGTTTGACTGTATTCAACTCAAACCACTGTTTGGTGTTACATCTAATTCTACCTTGTTGCATGTTGTTTATAACTGAAACGCATTAGTAAGCTTTACTTAGTGAAAAAATGAACATGTTTTGGGTTTCTGAGACAAAGACAGACAGAGCCTGCACTTCAGTATACTTTTCCACAAATGACTACTTAATACAGTGAATAAGAATTGTTGATTTTTTTGTCTAACAACTAATTAGAAATGTCCAAAGAGCCTATTTAAGAATCTACTGCACATCTTAACTTAGGTAAGTCTTGTAGAATCTTGGGTCCATTTACTAAAGAAAAAAAAACACTAGCACGAGCAAAATGATGATCAACTTGATAAAATAATTTCGTTTTCATAGCAAACTCTATTGAATTCAACTGCCTCGAAGCTCGCATAGACCTTGACTGGATTACAGAAGTGCTGAAAGTGCACAGCACTCTGTGTCTAGCACATCTTTCTGTGTCACCTGTAGCACATAGCCGCAACCAAGTCATGCACACACCAGTCAGTTCCTACCTCTGAGACTTTGCCCATGCGCTGCCATCTTTCACCATAGGCCACCACAAGCAGCGAAAGGAGTAAAACTTAGGAAGATAAAGTCCAAGCAGTGAAAAACAGAATTTGACATTCCAGCCTCACTCTCCTTCTCTCTATCCTGCCTGTGTCGCTCCTTGACCAGGGGAGAAAAGATCAGAAGAATTCAACAGCAAAGAGAGGGGAGGGAAAGAGGGACACTGCCAGAGAAAGGGGAACAGATTAGAGACAGAGAAGAACAGGACAGGGCACATCAGGGGTGGGGAGTCATAATGCATCGTGTGATAGGGGATGAACACAGATAAACACTGTTCGGCACCATCCCTGCGTGCAACAGGACAGAATGCAAGTGCCAACGCAAGATTGAAAAAGCAGAGACTGATGGTATATCAGGCAAGGATCAGCACACTGACAGAGACACAACAGGGTATAGCAGAAACCTGGAAATCTACCTAAAGTCCACAGCACAACACATTTATCTTCTCTGATCTAATCTCAACCTCCATACATCCATACCTCCAGACTCAAACCTCACTCATATCAACACAATACACGGGACCTTGGATGAGAGATATTTAATATTACCATAAATATCTATGTTCGTCAAAATGAGAAACAATAAACGCACTTAGCTCAGGTTCAACACAGTCATTTTGATTCATGGCTGAAAGGCTGAATGCAGCAAAAGATGTAAACCTCAGTTAGCGGAGTTGCTAAAGACTCAAAGTAGAACAATGACACAAATAGGCTAAATATATATCAACTCAAAACCACATAGTATTTTTACAAAGTTAATATTATAAAATGTTAAGAAAATTGTTGATGGAAAGAAAATGTCCCCATTGTGGGACGTGTAAAGGTATCTTATGATGGGCATGTTTCTGAAAACAGCTAGTATTAGTGTTAGTGTATTGCTTTTAAAGACCAGTTTAGCTAAAACTATGGCTGGTCAATCTGTACAGTAAGAGACAGCTTAGTTTTGATTCCTGCAATGCTTGATAGTATTCAACGTTAAACCCTTGTTTAGATTGAAGATGTGATCATCCACTTACCTAGATCAAGACTACTGTCATACTTTTCTTTTCTTCTGAAAAAGTTACGTTTTCTCCACAACATCCACTTACTCAAATTCATAGTACGTTTCTATTATTTTTTTTTACAAAAAAACAAAGTGAAAAAGAGAAACAAAGATACAACAAATCCGGAACAGGAAGACGAGAACAGAAGGTGGCGGTGGGAGAGTGAGAAAGGCAGAAAAAAAGGAGAAAGAGGAAGTAGAGGTGTAAAAGCATTTATCGAGCAGGCTGGGTGTGTTTATTTGGGGTGCTGGGCCAAACTGTGTGATGCGACGTCACACACATGCTTGAAAACAAACAACAGGACGGAGGGATCTGGGACTGCTTTAGCTTGTCAACTAAAAGATGGGTGACAGGTGACAGAGAGGTTCATGTGTTAGTGTGTGTCATATGCATTGCTGCAGCTGAGAGCTGATTCTCCCCTGAAAACAAGGTACTTATAGGGACAGCATAACATTCTCCCGTGTTGTGCAAAGTGACACCAGATAAACATGACCCATAGTGACCTAAACGCTAAAACCTACTGCTGATGCCCTAGGTTATGACATCCATTTCCTTTACTCGTGTTTACATGAAAATGAAACTGACGTCAAAAACTGCTCACAGAATTAGAGAAGTGTAGCGGGACACAGAGTCACAACTGTGAAATAGCTAGTGACATTTAGTGCAAGGCTGTGAGCCACTGCAGTGGAACAGGGCAAAGGCCTGAGTCCATTTGTTCATTGACATATTTAGTCAATGAGGGACAACTGAACAAACAACTCTAATCACACAGAGTGTGTTAAATAAAGAGGCGGGAGCAAAAGTAGAGGTAAAGGGGAAGAGAAACAGAGAAATAATGTTTGTTTGTTTGTTTTCCTTTCCTTCACAGAGAGGAAGTGAAGGAGGAATAACAGTCTGGCACAACCGTGATCAATTTCCAGAATCTGAAATAAATCCACTTCCTTAACCCTAAGCTGTCATCATAACTCAAGGGGACTGAACCGGCTTGAGTGAGGCTGGCCCTGGCAGTAGGATTCAGAGACCAAAGGGGACTTTCCAACACGCTGTATCAGTCATGAACCCTGAAACAGGCGTTCCCCTCATTCATTCATTCATTCATTCCATCTGGCGCACCACCCATCCACCCATCCAGCATCCAGAATGAAACTGAATGAAACTGTACAAGTGCATGTAAAGTAGCAGAAACATTTGTCTCCCTCACAGACAAACACACTTAATTTGCTTATGGTAGATTTTCAAATCCAAGTCCCACATCTGAATAATAATTTGAAAAAAAAAAAAAAGAATAAACCTTTAAACCACATCACAAACGTTGCTGGAGTTTACATGAATTCTGGAGCTGCTTGTTCCACATTGAGTAATATGCAAGACAATCACTTGTAATCTGACATTAAATCAGCCTAAAGTAAAATTCCAGTGTGCCATCATGTTTTGGTGTTTATTAAACTGAAGGGGTTTGTGATGAAATAGTGCGATTAACTTTTTCTGAAATTTCCCTTCCTGATAGTCAATTTGATTTCAGTTTATACATATATATATATATTTTTTTTTTCTTTATTTGTAGCATAGTGATAAGTTTGGTATTTCAAGCCAAGAGTCAAGTGATGGTGGCAATCATTGTTTTGCTCACACATACACACACATCCAAAGGAAAGAGATGGGGGGGGGAAAACCCTACTCTCAGTGACAGGTCTCCACCCAAGCCCTTGGAAAAACTAACTCCCCATGTCGAAATCTTCAAAATCTCTTTGTGGAGGTTTATAACATGGATCCACAATATCCACAGTTCTGCTCTTACCCAAAACCTGCTCCTGCCTCTATAAATCACCCTGTGCAATGGTCTGTAATCAGTGCTGATGCACTAAATAATGCACCTACATTTGGAACTGTATAAAATATACAACAAATAATAATACAACAAGCAACACAAACATACATACATGGACAAAAAGAGCCTTCAGTCTTTCAATGGAGATGTTTGGTCCTTTTAAGTTCTTAACTCAGGATATAAATACTACTAGTACTGATAGTACTAATACTACTATAGCTTTTAAGGGTTAATCTAAACTCTCTGGACCTCAGTCTATTTTTTGTTTTAGTAAGTCCTGTCATGCGAGGGGTCAGAAGGTAGATTGGGCAACATGGCTTTATAGCCCTAATGAGGTAGGGAAAGGGGGCAGAGAGGGGGATTTAAAGCGGAAAGGCTTTCTTTGGAAAAAGGAGCTCACAAAAAGAGGAGAGTGGCTTGTGTGTGTCCAACAACCACAGGACCATTTCCTACAGATTCTGCCATTAGAATGTCACATTGGCTGCTACATAGTGTTTGATGCATATACACATGGACTGAAGAGTCCCACAGTCAACCACACCCAAGGAAGATGTCTTGGCCAGTGCTTCCATTCCAAAATTTCCAGGCAAGATTTTGCAGAGTTTGTTTACTCACGCTTCCCGGGCAGCCACATCCAACTAGAAACTAATAAAAACACACACTTGTGTTTACACAGTGTATTGCTGTGAAGACACATCCAGCTGCATTCCCAGTGGGCAGGTTTGCTCCGTACAGTCAAAATAAACCCATGAGAACTCCCACTGACCATTAGACCCATACCAGAAAGTGGCAAAGAAAGAAAACAAAATTAGGTTGTGACATCTCAGATAGAAGGGGAGGCCACAGTGAAAGCTCCTTTGTTTTGATTTGTGTTCCATGCTGCCCACACATGCACACACACCCATTATTATGTATTTGCATAACACTGCATGCCACTGACAGTTTGACAATATTTGTGCTATATTGACGTGCTGGGTATCACTCCAGACAGACCTAATGTCTCATCTAATTATTTAAAGTAAAATTTTAAGAAGTAATTTTATGTCCTTCCACACATGTACGCACACAACTGATGAAATATTTTCAAGTACTCTGTCCTTACTGCTGCCAAGAAGCCAAGGCTTGAATTAAGGATATCTGACATGTAGCTGAGCTCGTATGGTGACCACACCTGCCACACCCTCTATTTGACAATCACATTCCAGTTCTCTTATTATAAACAACAATATGTCTTTCATTGTACAACATGTCACACCCAAGATAATGTGTGAGCATATGGTCCTGTGTCTAGCTGAGACAGTTACAAGTGTCAACTCAACAAAGGCAACCGATTTCAAAACTGGACACCCTCAACGAGCTGCAACACACCCATAAAATCTTTAGCATGATACTTGGGCCTGTCTCTATTTCTCACATGGGAGCATAGTGAGTGGTAAGGAATAAAACAAACTAAACAGAAGAAAAAGAGAGAAGATAAAAGTAGGTCAGGTAACGAGAGCTGTGCAAGTATGGTACTGTAGAGCACTCTACACGACTACTAAAAGTCAGTTTTTGTGTAATAGCTGTTAAACAACAGCCCTTAATGGATGACATTAAGGGCTGTTGGTACAGTAGAGAGGACATCAAGGGGTTTTAAGGTTATCCGTAACTTTGTCAAACAGTGTTTGTAAGCACACCCCAACATCTCCTTTAAAACTCCTGCGTGACGTGGCAAACACATAGCTCATTAGTTATGTCAGTACTGATCATTGCATCAATAGTCTGAGTTCTTGTATGTGTTATCTTTATTTTTTTTTGTTGGAGTGGATCTTTCCCTGGAGGTGTTTTTTTTATTTTTTGATTTTGATTAGAGAGCACATGTAACAGGCAAATTATTTGCAGATAATGATTATTTTAGATTAACAGAGGTGATCGCATCTGATCAATGGTTTAACCTTTCAGGCCAATAAATATAACAAAATTATGACAAATCATCACCATCAGGTGGTATCTTCAAGTCTGTCCCAAAGACCCAAAGAAATTCAATTTACAAAGAAAAACAGCAAACACTCACAGTTGCAAAGTAGGAACCAATTTGTGTTTTGAACAACTGTATTTGTTTTCAATTTTCCTTCCACTGGTTGTTAATTTTCACTGACTTACTGTGACTTCAGTGCATACACAAGATTGTATAAATGCCCCAAGCATCTGATATTCTACCAGGGAAAGACAACAGCTAACATAACATAATACATAGACACATGTTTGCTATAAAGTTCCTACCCAAGTAGTGTTCTTGTAGCACTCACTCCCTGTTAATCAGTAATGACAAAAAAGAGAGGGTATGCCGTTTCATACACACTGCACTGAATACATTCACAGATGACATGACGATAACATAAACAAACACTTTTCTCACAAGGCTGATCTCAAAACATCCTTCCACCTGCCCACCACACACACACAAATACACTTCCCTTCCTGTCAATCACTTCTCAACATCCATGTTTCAGCTCCATGAAAGCTAAAAATCTCTCTTCCTCACCATCTACCTTCCTGTCTGAATTTTTGACGCCAGACACTTCAGTTTGTAGACCTGGGTTGTGAATCGGTCTCTACAGTTTAACAAGCACCAGTAAGTAAATTTATATCAATTAGTAAATTCATATAGTTCATAATAAAGGTATACTGTACAACCCTGTTTTCACACGAGGTCTGGATGGAGCGTTGTATATCTGAAAATATATTTTTCACTGTGGAGTATGCAGGTGTTTCCCCTCACTCAGTTTAAACAGGATTCACAGAGTTCACATGCTATCCGAATAAAACAACAGAACACCTATTTCCAGACATATTTCTGGAAGCCCACTGACCACACTCAAAAATCTGACCACAAAGTGAAGATAAGAAACTGTTGGACGACTACCTCCCTTAACATCATTATGCTCTGCTGTATTTTGTGGGTTATTTTAGTATGCTACAAAAAGAAAAGCTACATGCAAAATTTTCCCCTTGTTGCCATAAAAGAAAACATTAATTTTACAGTTGCTAGGAAACCTGAATCTTTGTAAGAAAAGCATTGTGGTCTGGAGACAAGCGTTGTAAATTACAAACTCCATCGGCCGGGTGGAATTCCTGGCACAGATTCTGCCAGCACTCCGAACACTGGAAGGGTGGAGAAAGCTGGCAAATGGACTGAACAGGATGGATAAATCTACATTTTCCTTTAGAATATATCCTGCTGCATTTCTGTTTATGATACAGTGAGAGAGAGAGAGGGAAAGAGAGAGAGAGAGAGAGAAACAGGGAAACAGAGAGGAAGAGCAAAGGTGGGGACTGTGCCAGACAGTGTTGGAACCCAGGACATCACAGTGACATTTGATGCCAATGTACTATTTTATATGATTAGTTCCCTTTAAATATTACAATCTAACCAGTGGAAGTTAACTACAAATGATTTTCTGTCTTTAGCTGATTGCTGCTGCTATGACGTCTTTGTTCATACTTGGCATATGACTTAACTTAGTTTTTGAGAATAATCATCAAATGATGCACAATGAATCTACTATATCTTAACTGGCTCTCCTATTTACTTCGCCACTTTATGTAATGTCTGTGTGGGACGGACACTGCTTTGGTCTTACACTTTAATATGGATTCAGTAATTCACGGTTAAAATCAGCTCTATGTCATGAACTTAATACTCCTGAGATTACCTATATACTCGATTACTAAAAGTTAAATCCTATTCAACAAGCCAGCAAGAAATTCCATACCAACCGACATACAATATCAGATACATATTTTACATATTTGCTCAACTAAAGCACTTCTCCTGAACAACTTGTTTGTGTGTGCCTCTGTCAGTCTGAGTGTGGTGTGTACCAAAAAGTAACCTATGGAATGATCCACAGAGAAAGGGATTGCAGGGTGTGGCTCTCTAAACCTACCCTGCATTCTTTTCTTCCCTTTTCTCTGCCGCAATTGGCCACCTTTCCTGTTACTTTCTCTTTCTGTGAGTTACATTCAACCATCTCCTGTTCTCTTCATGCCTTTGTTGCTCGCTTTGCCTCGGTCCTTTTTCCCTTACGTACATGGGAACTGACGTTAACCATGCACAACAGGATTTGCGGCTGCTTCCTTACAGTGACTGCTGTTATGCACGTACAACAACCTGTTGTGAGACAACCTGTCACTGTCACATACATTGCACACACTCTTCTGCATGCAATGCCCGCTATATTGAACATTAAGCAAATAAAAGGCTCAATGCAATTATCAAAGAGCATACCTGATCTCCATTTAATTATGTCACTGAACTCTTCATTGGCTCCTCCTTCCGCAGTGTCACTGTGCGAAGCCATTGCAGCCAATAAATCCAACACTTGATTTGTTGTAATTGAGTGTTACAGCACCGGGCCTCTTGACACACAGCCCCTTTTTCTGCACCTGTAAGTGAAAGCAAAACTTCAAGTCAAAATCAGTTTGTTCCAGAGTTGCTCAAGTCTAACTGAACATTTTTATCTCTTCTCTGCTTCATTGTAACCTTAAGCAAAAGCTCAAGGTGTCACATGCATTTCAGCTACACACACAAAACATTCAAATGTGATCACATGATCACAGGAAGGCCTGACAGTATCTGAGGAACATTACACTCCTCAGTCCGCTAAACAAACTGAAGAAACAAACTGATTCACATCACAAACCGAGGCTGATAATCTGGTCAGTGATATGTGTGTTAAATGATTCCTGTAACTGACAATCAGGTTGTTGACTTTGTAAAGCTCAATGGTGTCAGAGTCTGAGGTGAAACTGTTCTTTGGCCCACCACAACATTCATTTGTTTTTGTGTGCTTGTTTTGCTTTGGTTGCTCTCCATTAAACACCACACATGCCCATTCTTGTCACGTCTAATGCGTACTTGCAATGCTGAATTGTTTTTCCAATGCACACATAGTAAGACTAAATAAACCTCTGGTTGTAACCAAACTAAAGTGACTTTCTACCACCATTTGATTTGTAAAGAGGCACATGTCATTAGGAAATAATGGCTCAAACAGGACATCTAGTCTGCTGTCACGTGCTAATATTTGCAAATATTCTGATTCCTTTCAGTTTCATAAGGGATGCAGAGTGTGCTCAACTAAAGTCAGTTCCAAAAATAAAACACCCTCTATTATAATCTCCAAACGTTGAGTTTGACCAAATGGATAGGTCAGCTGCTGTTGCTGCATCTTCAGTGTTTATTTATCCAAGCCTCATTGCAGCTTTTGAGATCTGCTTTTCAGTGCAGCTTTAATGCATGCGCTTGTGGTCTGTTTTAATTCAAAGTGTCCTTTCATTAAAAACTCAACCATGTTCACTCCAAAATTAGCCTGCTATTACCATGAAAGGAGTTTTACGTGCAGTTTTACCGAGCAGTGCTTGTTGAGTTACAGTTCTTGGGGGATGATGCAAGACCCAAAAATAACAGCTGTAAACTCAAGGAAAAGGCAGCTCCGTCTTGCTGTGACTTCACAATTTCGGTTCCTCTCACTGAGAAGAGTAGTTTTGACAACAGAGAGTAAATAAAGGGACACGGCCAGTTTAATGTGAACTGGCTGAAGGTGTGCATTTCAGCAGCCTGAGAAGTTATACAGTAGTTTATAGCTGTGTCAATGCCTTGATTTGAGCCACATAAATGCAAAGCACCTCTAAGATACACACAGTAACACTATTGCAACACACATAATGGAAATTTTAAACAGTCAACATTTGGTGCCCTTGTCGTGGTTAATGTTTTATCGCTTAGGCATGACTGCAATAATTAAAACTTGCTGACTTTCCATAAGGGTTTTTTTAAATCTGGTTGCAGTTTATACCAGCTAAGATACTAGCTTACCTTAGGTGAAACATCTCATGTTAAGTAAGAAGAGGGATAGTTTGATAGACTGTCTCAACTTTTTAACACATGAAGGTTACTTTATACTCAACGACAGACTTTAAGTATGCAGCAAATGACAGCATGGTGTGTGCTGTATTCCGTTAACAAAATGACGATTAACTGTGTATGTCTAGAGATCCATTTTCTGGATCATGGATCACTCACCTCTGCTGTCACCAAGGAGTCAGGAGACGTGTTCACTCTGAACGACTCCAAAACGTATGTGTGGGAAGGCAAGTTAAACAAAATGTAGTGAAAAGTTCAAACGCTTTTAAAAACCACTAGACTTAAGTTGTTTAAGGCATTTTCCACAAGGCACTCCTTAACTTACTAGCTAACTAAAGTGACCCGTCCTCAACCGCATCCAATCTCCACAATGTGCCGCAAAGAAAGCTTTAAGAGACGCCCTTCTGCAACGCAAAGAAAAGCTGTTTATCGTAGTTTAAAAAACACGCTCTATCTTGAAAAACGAGACGTGGCCGTTACATTTTACGGCTGAACGCCACAAAACTGTGGATTCAGGTCCCTCAACTTTGTTCCTGTTGCTTATTTGACTCTTTCTCCCTGTTGCTTACCGACGTCAAGCTGACCCGAGTTAGCATGTCTTAGCGGAAATGCCCAAGCATGTCCTTCAAAGTAAAGGTCCAACCATTGACAATGACTGGGAAGCCATGGATTCTAGAAGTATCCACTGGTAGTGAAGCCGTTGGCTTTAATAATGATAATTGATATGATAATAACGATAATTGTCACGTAGGAAGATTATTTTACGTAAGAAATGCAGATAAGCGAAAAATATCATCATAATATATGATACGTTTTTATTACATATATGAATATTTTACTATATCTGTGCGTTAAATGACATGAATAAATACACAGGACTGTAAATACTGTAGTGTTGGCGCTATCTACTAATGGCTGTTACTCTGATCATTGCCACGGATCTCCTTCGCTTCCTCTTATCACGTTTATTTTGAATGTTTCCGTCGGAAGCACGTCGTCCACTCTGGGCGCCTTGACAACGATCTTCGGCTCCTTCCCTCGGGCTCTAAAAGTTTTCCCGACGATGGGATGGAAACATGGCGCGGTGGGCGTCACGTGACGTAGCACCAATGAAATCAGAGCCTCCCGCTGGAAAACAAAAGGCTTTACAAGAAACTTTTATGTGCAATAATAACTAGTTTCGGCCAAATACATGAGCATAAATTGAAATAACTCTCAGAACTGATGGAGGTGAAGCGCAGCTACAAGTCCAGTTGCTACTGAACAGAACCTTTGGGACAGCTATGACCTGTATGACTGAGAACCTTTTAATATTTTTTATGCACTATTATTT